>JASANE010001736.1:0-100113 GCA_030248225.1 Trileptium ribeirensis
TAGGCTGTGGTCAGGATTATCCACCTCGTAACGATCCGTAAGGATCTGTTACACAAGTATCAACAACACAAAGAATGGTTGTACACAACTAAATACTTTTACGCGTCGTATAAGAATGCGAAAATCTGTCAATCTTGCAATGCGTAGTCATCCGTGAGACAGACGAACAACAATAATTTTTCGCACAGCTTCTTATTATTACCAAAACTCCACACCTACTACGCTAGCCCAAATTCAAATGTGTAAGTGGTCGTTCTATAGGTATATTTTTTCGTATGTTGCCACAAATGTCGGAAAGTGGGGATAAATATAAACAGAATTGTGTGGCGAAAATAATTATATATTTAGTAACCCTTTTAAACATGATATTTAGGGTTTTGAATTCAAAAAAATATACAATACATAAATTTGTTATCTGGGAGTAGTATCAAATCTCTGACATGTTGTTTTCGAGAATTTCTTGCACTCTGTTTCCATAATACGCGAAAAAAATAGTAAACTGTTAAACCGCCAATAATTTTTACTTTGAAATATTCTTAATTATTCAGCACTTTACTTTAAAGCAATGCATCAAAGTCAGATGTTTAAAAATTACTAAACTTATACCTGACATGACTTCGAATTCCATCAAACGAACAACGTACTCCAGCTCTGCATCATCAGCAGAAGCACCAGCCAGACCTAATTCGTCTGATTCGTCTGCGGTACAAGCCTAAATATTAATTACGGACTCTGCGTTCTATTTGGATATTTCGCTCGCTTATATTACATTTAATATGGGTAGATCCATTTTAAGCTACAGCGAAAATTAAATGCGTCAATATTCTGGTGCTGCAAATAATACAAAATAGATGATTTAACCACATATAATTTAAATGATGTTCCAACTAGTATACTTACATACCGTGATATCAAACGAATTCATTTTGAAATAACACTACTGCTCTTGTAGAATAATTAATGCCTAATCAGTAAAATATGACAGAAAGGTAAATTTGGTGTCGCTTTAATAATCAACATCAGCAAATCCTGGCCAATAAAATGAAAGAATATGACAACTTCAGCACCTCAGTGAATTTGAAAGCATCAAATTAAAAGTATAAAATACTTGTCCCAATATTTAAGAACGCTCTGACATTGTGTAGCAACCAACTGTTACACACCGACAAAGTACGCTCATAGACAAAATGCGAATTTAATAACTGGCCGTATACGGTTAAGCAAACCCAATATACCGGAAGCGTACCTAACGGTGAGTTATCTTAGTCGTAAGCCACGGTCCGCGTTCAGACGATAATTTGACTGTGAATTAATATCTAAGATTACCGTCCGTTGCTAACGGTATATTGACAGTAACTTAGTTTCCACGAATACCGTTCTTAAAGACATAAGGAAGGTTAACGTCATATGTTGACGGCATGAACAATCTAGTTTCACAATTTGTTTTATTGCCAGAGCAAAATGATCGCAATAAGCCGCTACGGAAAAACTAAAATAAAACAACTTCACAGCCACCAGTTCTTGTATAAACCTTTGTGCTTCAACTATAATTTTAAAGTTAACACGTTTTAAAGCGCGTCAAAACACTCAGCAAAATATATTGCACATAACATGTTCAGAATGTTGCTGAGCTTTTTAGTATTTGCTAATTAATAAAATAACGCTTCTTACACGAACATTATCCTACTACACTTCATATATCTTAGTAACTACATTGTAGACATTGTAGTACATTGACCCAAACAAAAATAGCTATACCTCAATCGTGGTATTTAAAATACTCGCTCGTTTTCTACGACCACCGGCGATTGCTTTCTGTTTGGTTAATTCTTTGTCCGAAATAGCTAGCTTTTTCTTTTCCTCCGCTACTTCCTTAGCAGCCGACTTCTTTTTCAATTCCGCACACTACAAAAATAATTGAAATCATATTTATTGGGAACAATATTTTATAAAAAAAATAACGTTCATAAAGATTTAATGTCATATCAGAATGAGCCATATCAGGTATTGAATTATATGTATTTTCAAGAGATTTAAGTATAATCCATTGTGGTTTATTTTCAATAAAAATAAATTACATAATCAACAGACTGTGGTGGCAAGAAACACTAACTTCCGCGAAAAAAGAAATCGTTAAAGGTTCCAAAATTATTGAGTTCTGACAGCGGGGGCCCCCCGCCGAAGGCTACCTGATCGCATACTGAAATCGGCACTGAAAGGATTCAATGTTGCTCTGGTCAATTATTTATTTGAAGTTATGAAAGGATTCAATGTTGCTCTGGTCAATTATTTATTTGAAGTTAATTATAGCAATTTGTTCGTTTTTTGAAATACAGCAAGTGGAGTTTCAACTTAGGACGTTAAGGGGAAAATCGTTAATATTTCTTTTTTGTCTGTTTCTGTCATTCATAACTGATCTTCGGATAGAGCGATTTCGGTAAGTTTTTTATTCGAGAGCAAAAGTGACGAGGATGTGCATTTATCTTGAACGCAAATAGCTCCGACCCTATCTTCGATGTGAAAATGGCAAAAGCAGACCTTTCAAGGGTACTTTGCCAAATCTGGCAATACGGGTACCACTGTTTCGCAGCCTATATATATTCGAGGCACAGACTTCGCATCAAAAAATACAGACCACCACAGTAATAGCAGAATCAGCTCATCGACATCTATAACTGTGCTGACCACGACTTTTTTGGGACCGCTCATTGGACCCTGTGGCGCCAAATATTGTTCGTCGACCCTCTGTCAGAAATAGCGAAATTTCAATTTTGACATGTTATTGCGTGTTTTTATAGTACAATGAGCGATTATTGGGTTATCAAGCATCCTGGATATGATGGCTTTGTTATACAGAATCTAAATAGACTATAGTATACAGTTTCATGGTTTTTACGGTCGACCAACGCGATTTTCAAAATGTAGAGCGTTTCGTTTTGTCTGATTATGTATTGCGTGCAGGACATCAAGAATGGTCTGCATAGCTGTTCCGGTAGGCTGAATACGATGGCTTGGTTAATTAGAGTGCAGCACGAGTATTTTATGTCTTTTAAGACGTTTTCATTAGGTTTAAGCTCATTGAAGCCGATTTCAGGCTATAGGCTTTCCACAGTAGTTTGGTACATCAAACCAAAAATGTCTATATCGAAATTTTTGGTATGCTGAATACAATGGTTTGGTTATGTGGAGCCTATGGTTAATATTTCAACAACAATAACGAATATTTATTGAAAAAAATTAATTGTGCATGAAAAAGTTCATAATAACCAATAAAATAGTGAAATGCAAAAGCAAAAATAGTTGCCAAATTACATGCATAATAATTTTATCAATAAAAGAAAGTTAGAAAGAGCTAAATTTATAACCTAAATCTAACCTATATTATACGAAATAGGAGGGGGATTGTTTCCTGAGCATCTATTTAAAGGTTTCTGTTGTAATGTAAAAAGCTACCCAGGTTGACTTGTTTCAGAAGATTTTTGAATGACCTACAGCTTTTCGCTGCAGTAAGTGGTTGGTTGTCAACTATTTCTGGCAATGAATTCCATGCATCCACTACTCTTGTACTAAACGAGTATTTTAATATATTGGTCTTGAATTTCTTTTTGCGCAATTTCATCGAATGTCCTCTAGTTTGAGTAACATTATGATAATTCAAATAAGTTACTACATGCATCAACATTATAGTTTAAACAATTATATACTGTCACAAGATCGAAATACATACGACGTAGCTCGAGGGATTCAAGATTTATTATTTTGAGACGTTCATCATAAGACACTATTTCCCAGCTCAAACGAGTAAACAAACGGAGCGTAAAATAACGCTGAACTCCTTCGATCATATCAATATCTCTTAAATAACACGGTGACCAAACTTGTGAAGCATATTCGAGTACCGGTAAAAAGTTGTTTACATGTCGAGAGTTTTGATATAAAGCCGTGTTGATTTTTTTATATAAAGTTATTAGATGAAATATAACAGCTGTTCATTAATAATCGATTCCATAAGCTTACAACAATTTGGCAATTTGAGCAATGATACAGGGCGGTTATTTGAAGGGTTACAAGATGTTCCTTTTCGTATATAGCAACAACATCCGACTTGGACAGGTATAATACCATTAATAAATGATTGTTCATATAATGTGAGAGAGGATAACTAATAACATCTCGAAGTTCTTGTAAGAAAACTTGTGAAAAGCCATCAGGGGAATGGCTGTGTTTGTTTTTCAATTTTTTCAAAAATTTATGAACTATCTCAGGAGTAAATGTTACCCATGAAAAACTCGAGGTAAGGTTTGAAACCTCAATTGGGGGAAGGTTACCATCATCTATAGTGAATACTCTAGAAAAAGTTTCAGCTAATATATTTGAGCGTAAATAATCATCTGTAACTAGGTCTCCTTCAGAGTTTTTAAGGCGCTAATACCATTTTTTGCAAAGCACTTATTATTCACGTACTTGAAAAGCTTATTTTTGTCACCAGAGTTCAAGATTTTATGCTCTTGATTTTTATGGTGTGCGAAAATCGCTTTAGAACATTTTTATTATATTTATAAGGAGCAAAATTACCTGATATTTTACACTGTCTCCACAAAGATAGTTTTAGAGATAACATCTTTTTAATGCGCTTAGGATACTTAGTTTTTGAAGAGTTTACCGGACAGGATTTTTTCGGAACATACAATGTACAAGCAGTATTCAAGGTGTTGTAAAAACAAACCCATTTATCTTCCACAGTAAAAAGATTGTGCACATGTGAATCCCAATCAATATTCGCTAAATACGATTTGATAGCAGGAAAGTTGGCTTTTTTAAAGTTAAATCCATGGTCAATATTTGGCAATGTTTCTGAAAAGATACCAGTTATTGTAAAGTCAACAGAAAAATGATCAGAATTTACAAAAGGTTCGCTACATTCCACAAGGGGTACATTTAAAGCACAAGTCGTTAAAACAATATACAAAGTATGTTTTCCGCGGGCGGGAAAGTAAACCAGTTGCTCTAGACCGGATTCACATATACCGTTCATAAATGTGTCGCATAGGCTATTCTTGGGCCATGAATTACTTAGCCAGTCGATGTCTAAAAGATTGGAGTCACCAACTATTGTAACAGGCCATGAAACATCCGATAATATTAACAATAGCGGTACAATAGTCCAGATCATTATTAGGGGCGCGATATCCACATATGAGTCAATGTTTCGTAGGAATTTCAACATCAACAGCCACAATTACGGGATTTGTTTGGGATATTATAGTGTCGTTTATCGTGGTGTTTCAATGTGTTCAGGGCCAATAAACCCGATTTCCAGAATATAGTCTGTCTTCATGTTTGGTTGCGTACTGAGTACAGGGCATATATAGGTATGCGGTAGGCTAAAAACGGTGGTTTGGTTATGCTAGACCAGTACATATACTTGACACGTTGTCCGTTGTTTTTGACGGGCTTAGGGTAGACGAGGTTTTAGTATTTTCAATGGTTCACGGATCAAGAGGTGTTAGGGTGGTATACATCAAACAGCCTGTTATATATGATTAAACACAACGATAAAAATGAAACCGCGCTCGCTCCGCTTCACCCTCGCTTGCGAGTGACTAGTAGGATTATCCTTAAGATTAAAATGCACCAAAGATTGTGGTTTTATAACATTCACCAATATTATACTTGCAGAAACACAGCCTGCCATATAGCGCTCTTAACATCACAAATAGCAATGTAATTCCGATTTTACACTTTTCCAAGCCACATTCCTGTCCCAGGTTTCCCGAGCCCAGGGGGCTTCAAGAACAGAGTGCACCCAGCCGAACAAGGCGCAACATATAATCCAAAAATTATTAATTTTCCATTGATCTGGTTCAAAAAGAATAATTTCCCTGGTTTTGTCTTAAACTAGTAACTCTATCGAGATTGCAGAGCGTAATGAAGGTACGCCCTTTGCGTACACTCAGCAATCATGCAATCAGCTCTGGATAGCACACGTCGATATGCTATATGTGGACGTCATAACAATAACAAAACTAACACCGGCAATGCGTTTCCAATGGCCAAAGATGTCCATGTGAAAGCTATCAGCCTACCAGGACGCCACAATAAAATTAGGAATTTTGGGTCGAGGAACCATGGGGACGCCATACCCCCGGTACCCATGGAACCATTTGTCGCAGAGCAAAACCAGCTCCGACAATGAGTTTTCTATACCCGAAAACCCCCAAGTGAAACTTTTCAGCCGCCTAGGACGTCAGAACAAATTTTCGAATTTTGAGTAGAGGAACCATGGGGACGCTACACCCCCGTACACATGGAACCATGGGTCGCAGGACAACAAAACCGACACCGGCAATAAGTTTCTAATGCCCGAAAATCCAAAAGTGAAACGTTTTAACCACCCAAGAGGTCAAAACAAATTTTCGAATTTTGGGGTCGAGGAACCACACGGGTGCCTCAAACCTCGTAACTCCAGAACCGGATCCTTAATCGAAAAACAAAAAGAGCATCGGCATCTATCACTTTACTATGAAATAAAATCAACTAGAGAAAAAATTTGGAAGGTAAGAAAAAAATAACCTTGTTTCCGTGAAAGGTACTAAAATGGGGTAAAAACCTTATTTTGACTAGTGTCTCGTAAACAAAGGTGGCGTCATACCTCCGCCACCATGGAACCATAGGTCACAGAGGAAAATCAACACCGGCAATGAGGTTAGCATGCCCAAAGACCAGTATAGAAAGTTTTCAGCCGTCCAGGACGTCAGAAGAAATTTTCGAATTTTGGGTCGAAGAACCGTGAGGGTGCCATACCCTCAAACCCCATAACTCCCGAACCGGCCCGTTGATTTTACTATGAAATAAAACAAACCAGAGAACAAAAATCGAAAGTTAAAATAAAAATAACCTTGCTTCCGTAAAGGGTACTATAATGGAGTAAAAAACATACATTTTGACCAATGACCCCGGAACCAGACCTCAAATCAAAAAACACCTCGGTCGATTATGCCAGTTCGAATGAGCTCCAGATCATGAAAATCGGTTCAGTCGTTCCCTAGTTATGGCCCATCACACACATACACGCAGACGGTATTTAAAAGATTTCACCCCTGCAACACACAATGTCCACTACGTTACACTACGCTTTGATAAACAAAAGTTCACAAAACGCATAGTCAGGGACAAAACAAATTTGTTCCAGAACCGTTCAAGGACACGTTCGCGGTTAAATTTGAATAGTTATTATTGGCACGAACTGGAAACCCTGCTATAGTTTCACCACAACTTACAATAACAACGTCCAGGTAAATGAACAATTGAAGCGCTATATGCGCAGTCAGGGCGAACACTCGAGCTAACATTTCAGGACTCGGATTATTCAGTGAGATCGACGATACTTTATAAAGCAAAGAACCAGCGACTTTCTCCGGATGCTCGGACGTTGAAAAAACGATGTTAACAACGTGTTCCATATGTCCGGTCCAATAGTTATCGTCAGTAAACTCAAACTCTGAAAAGTAACTTTATTATGGTTATCTGTATCAATACTATATTGATCCTGGTCAACAGGCACATTATTCTATAATCAGAGCCAAATCAGAGCACGTTGACGAATCCGTTAAAATAGCTAGAATTAAAAATCATTTTCTGCTTTGCCATTCAGTTAGTAAGGACTTGCTAAAATTGTTGAAAATGATTTTATGAATAGTTACTCTAACCAGGAATACATTCCTATTAAGTGTTCACACAAACTTCAAAAATGAGCAAAACGAAGAAATCGTGTGATATAAGCATTTTCAGAGGTACTGCACCGTTGCAATACCAGAATACTGGATGTGCTTCTGTGAGCGTTCATATAGTAGAAATGTGCTATTGTAGCTAATGCAGATTGTTTTCGGATGTTCAATTCAGATCAATCATGATTATAGTTGAATTAGAGGCGAAAACTGGATTCATACGCGCGACAGCTCATTAGAAAATTAAAATCTCTATTAGTGCCCTTTAGCAGGGGAAAATAATTTCAACTCCTTCTGAACGTAAAAGTAGTAGCCAAATGGGATCCGGTCGGGACAAAAAGAAGTTAGACAAATCACGTTATGAAGTGTATTCATCGAAAACAGTGGTATCTCTGCAACTGATCAGATAGATGTAATTGAGGCACCCACTACACGGCTCCACTTTATTTAGATCAGAATTTGCCGCATTCCACGGCAAATCTTACTATTTTCCTAATACCGTCAAGGCGAAAACTGGTAAAATCCAAGTTATCCTGACCATATAAAAGTTTCATATTTTCAGTAATACCGCTACAATTGATAACAACGTAATCTTTGTTGCTTCTACACTACAGGTCTTATGGAGATTGCTCTGAGCCATTCCCAGCCTAAAGAGATGGGCATTCAGAAGATTGTGTCCATTGAGTAGCAAAACAGCCGAGCTGAGTCTTGGTTTCTTCAGTATGCATAGGTAGCCTTGCCAGGATTTCTCACACACAGGGTAGACGGTTTTCAACTGTCTACAGCCCACTGTAGGTTCCCACCCGATCTCAAGTTCTCTACATGCCCATTTGATTACATCAGATATGGCGAACCTAGCAGAGAGCGGAAGACAAATTTCAGGACCAACGAAAGAGCGAACAGAGCCCAACCTAGCTAGCTCGTCCGATCTCTCATTCCATTCGAAATCAGAAGGTCCTGGTATGCATATTTACGTTACTTTGTTATGAAGATTACAAAGCTACATATATTGTTTCAACGGAGGAAGTTTAGTTTGGAACTGACTATTGGCGCTGACAGTGCCAGGAGTGCAGCCTTGCTCTTAGCATTGATGCATATGTTTTCGTTCTTGCAGACTGATTTTATAAGTGATTGAGCAAATGCAACTATAGCGAAGACTTCAACCTGAAAGACTGATGTTAAGTTGCCTAAACATATATTGTGATTTCGATGGTTCAATAAAGAACTACGCTACAATACCTTGTACATAAGTGTACAGTACAGTCCATATAACAATTATTTATATAATATGAAGACACCATGCTTCGATATGGTTAGTCTGCCCTGTCAGAAGGTTGTCCAAGGGCATGAGACATAATGCTGTCTTAGGATCATGCCACTGGCTGCACTGAGCAACGGTATACTTTTGCCATTTGCTTAATTCTTTAGTGGCCGACACATTTTGTGTCAGTAGTCCATAACCCCCAAGGTTTTCGAATATGGTAACTTTGAATAGCTTCCACAATGATTGTTCTATCAATTGGCAGTATTGCAACACTCCAAGCGAAACAACCGTGTCTGTATTTGGAATAAGTGCAATGCTACCAAACTAGAACTCCACACCCAGCCACAGCCATATAATCCTGACTGGACGTAGGCCCCAGGGTTTACCAATGGAAGTTTTCAAGCGATCATAGCTAGTGCGCTTTTGCTAACCACACAATCAAAATAGTGTCTGGTACTCAATTTAGAGTCCAGAAATACTTTACTTGTTCAACAAGTTCTAGATTTGTATTGAAAAGTCTAAAGTCCACGGTATCCAATGGAGCGCCACGTCTAATAAAGTGCACAATGCCATACTTTTCCGGACTGACTTTAAGAAAATTCCTATGGCACCATTGTTGGACCATCATCAGTGCCATTAGAAGACGATTCGCAGCAGTAGTGCTTCTCATACCGAACAACACGATTGCAACGTCATCTGAACAAGCCTATGGCATTCACGCCATTTAAGAGATTGTCGATCACCATGCACAAAAAATGCAGATAATACTCCACCCTGCGGGCATCGCCTGGTCACGTTTACCATGACAATATCTTGATTCATAGTGGCTTGAGCGTTTCTGCATGTTAGCAAATTTTGGAGTATCAAAATTCACAACTGCTTTGACATAAGACTCCAATTTACTGTAGTCCAATGTACCTTCAATACCTAAGAAGGAACCCAGCACAGTAAAGCCTTCGGGAGAGTTTGCTTCAACAACGGATACAAGTTCATCCAGGGCTGCGATGGTTGTTTTGCTCCGACGATCCCTATGTTGTTTGGGGTTGAGTTTTGCACCAATCCTGCATGTTTCACGCAAATACCTGTCTAGAAGTTTCTCCATAGTTTTGAGAACAAAGGAGGAAACACAGATTACCCTAAAAAAATTTTTTTATCAGAAATATTCTTCGCAGGTTTTGAAATGAACACGATTTCTGAGATTCTTCACTGTTATGGAATGTACAAATACAAAGATTCAACAGTATACTGTGTAGCGGTTCACCTGCACTTTTTAACAATGCTCGAAAAATGTAATTTGGACCCGGAGCTTTGAAGCTATTGAAAGTAGATATAGCACTTTTCATCTTGTTTAGGTCAACTATGTTGTTGCATATGTTTAGGGCAGCTATATTGGCTCGAGTCCGCGACTATAAAAGTAGTGCCTGAAGTCACATGTAACAGATATATGGAAGTGTGTGTTCAGCAACCGTTTTAAGGTTTCTATTGCAGTCTTAGTATAATCTCTATCAGAACGTTTTAAATTACCCAATTTGGGTGTCCCTGATTTACTTAGTAACTTCCGCACTTAAGCTAGCAAGGCAACCAGAGTATTTTGATAATATCTTTCCTTGTCAGAATTTCTTAATACGACACTATTCTCACTAAGATTTGGGGTGTGACCATCCCCCATCAGGAATGAATTGTTTCAAAGATCCGAAAAAGAATCAGCAGTGTGACCTTCCTAGTCGCTTATGAATTTAGCCATATCAGGTGAGCACACTGTAATGTCCATTACTTCTTACGTGATTGGGTTCAAGAAACTTGAAATGCCTCCTGTATTTACAGCGCGTTGCAGTCGCCAACCTCAAAACCTTCCAACCTTAGTGGGAAGACGTTTTGTTTTGACTAGTCAGTAACATGAAGCTCTTGTGAAGGAGGTATTCCGTAAGCTAGATAGATGGATGACACAAGAGCTGTAATCCCATTGCTTAAGCTGATTATATTATAGTATACTACATTATGGCATCCCGCAAACCGCGGAAGTTATATTGGTTATATAAGCCTAATTCTACGCAGCAATTACACCTCTATATAGCTACAAAAATAGTGTGCTGCATATTCATTATTTTCGCTTTAGAGTTGGCTCTAAATAGTTTTCAATGTGCCCATGAAAACCAAAATACACGAAACCGGCATTATCACAGCAGCCGCTCGAGCTATACGGTTATTGGTCTCATGTTGTACAGCAATTTACACTTTTTATCTGGACTCTCCATTCACTGATAATTTAGCCAGGGGCATGAACCGGGGACCCTGGCCCGAACAGGGAGATTTGAAGGAATTTTAGAAAAAAACGAAATTTTTAGCTTCAACACGAAATTTTAATAAAATTTATGTCATTTGGGTGTGTTTTTACCCAGAGGAAACAAAAGTTTGCCAAGAGGCGATGAGCAACAGTTTGCAAGGAGGCTCGAACCAGGGAGGGCACCCCCAATTTGGATAGCCCAGTATATAGTTGCGCATAATATGCTATTATTCACGTTACGCTGCAGAGTTGGGTCAAAATGGATTTTTGATTGGGCCCACGATACCCAAAATACACAAACACGGTAATATCTCCGTAACCGCTCGAGATATTGGTGTTATTGATATCATTTTTGCCATTGGGCAATTCATCGTCTATATAGCTGTTCAGATACACAACAAAGGGGTGAATTTTCTCAACTATTCAAGCAACATGGCTATTATTTGGCTGATTTTGTAACTTGGTGCTTAGTATAGCTGTGTAAAATTTCTAAATTTCATATTGAACACTCAGAATTCACCACCTTGGCGACAAGATATGCTACTAATGCCTTATGCCGAGAAATACGAGCTAAATACTACGATGTACAGTTTTGGTCACATGCTAGGCTGCTTAGTTAATGCCAAAGAATGAATCAGTGTCAAATTCACAAGTTAGAACGGGCATCTTTTTGAATAACAAGTCAGCACCACTGCTTTCATTTTGACTATTCATGACAAATTTTTAAGTAAAATGAAACGCAGCTTGCAGCATTATTTTCTGTAGGTAAAACTAGTAACTCGCAAGCGAGGGTGATTTCATCAAGTGGTAATTTTGGCAAATCCCTTTGCCACAGGCTTTATTGTTTGATTGTATACTACACTAAACCTCTGTAACCGTGAAGCCGTTGAAAACCATAAAACCTCGTCGACCCTAAATCCCTCTGAATCCTAAACAACTGAAAAAGCACTAAGTATTGTGCTACTCTCTAGGTATTCAAACCGTCATATCTAGCGTACCAAAAAACCTATTCATACAACAATCTACATACGCAATACATAACCATGATACTGAAGACATACTATATTTTCACAATCGGGTTGATTCACACTAAACCCACTCAAAATGTCTGAAACACCTGAAAGGGTACGAAAAAATCGTACTAGACTGTAGATAACCAAACCGTCGTATTCAGCGTACCGAAACACATAACAAGACATATATAAATAACAAAACAAATCTCACTACATTTCGGAAATCGGGTTCGTCGACCGTAAGACCCTTGATACAATATGAAAAGATATAATATAGTAAAGTTTCACTCGTAAATAGTAAAACAGTCGTATTCTGCGTGCTTGGTAGCCTAATAGTCATTCGTTATAAGGTAAAACACGCAAGATACCGAAATTTGAAAATTGATATTTCTGGCAAACAGCCGACGAGCTGTATTAGGGCCCACAGTGGTGCATTGGTTCCATAAAAAAGTCGTGGTCAGCAAAATGGTCCCTGTATTTCGATTCGAAGTCTGTAGCGAAATATGGGCTGCGAAATACAGGTACCCGTATGGCTAATTTGGCAAAGAACCCTTAAAAACCTGTTTTTTTGCCATTTTGACACCGAAGATAGTATAGAAGCTGTTCGCGTTCAATTAAAAGATATATCCTCATAACTTTTGCTAACGAACAAAAATATTTCATCGAAATCGATCCTCCCGACGATGAGATATGAATCACAGAATCAGACAAAAGAAATTTTCACGATTTCCCCCAAGCGCCCTCAGTGGAAACTCCGCTCGCTCCGTTTAAATAATAAATATGCAATAAACATGTTGTAATGGCATGAAAAACACGACAAAAAGCATTCACAAGACCCAAGTTAACTGGTGGCAGGGTTTGCCATAAGTCTTCAGGTATTTCTGAGTTAGAGTTGGGCATCCCAGGTACTATTTTGACGATGTAAAGAGGACAGCAACTTGGATATATCCTAGCCACAATATAAAACTCAGTGGATTTCTCTCCTTACATTACTACAAGATGATCTCAGGGGAGTATCAGAGATCGAACTGAAGAACACCTGAAGGAGAGAAATTGATTCCCCCGCACGTGAAATTGACCAACTCTCAGCTAAACTGAAGGGAAAATAAAACGCGGAAATGCTATAAATAACTGATGGACAGTCTATGATTTGACTACAACCTAATAAATGGCTACCATAGTGTCTTTTAAGCTTGGCGAGGCAAAATTTAGGAATTTTTAAGTTCTATGTTAAAAATTAGCATAATTTTGGCATTGCGAAGAGAACTTATTTCATTTTAAGTTACATAGGGAGGGCCCTAACTGGAACTGAATGGGGGGAAGTCTAAAGTACCTTCTCTCCTCGAGGGAAAGAAAGGTAATAAAATGCGCTATTTGTTAATACACCAATTTTAACCCAACACAAAGCCTGTAATCCTCAAAAAATATCTTTATTTCTCGCCATTAATAAATGTTTCGCCAACGCGCAGTTACTATTTCATGCAACAAAACTACTTGTAATGTTCTCGAGCTCTTGGCACACGGACTTTCGTAAGTGAAATATGACTGGTTTGAATATATAATAAAAATGCGCAGTTTAATAAAAAAAATTTTACACAAAATAGATTGTGTGTATGACAATCATTATCAACTAAAAGCTTATTTTATCGACGGTCATGAATTCTTACGTTTAACAAGAAAGTCAACCGCTTCTTGTAGCAACGAACTGTCTTCCGGCAAACGACCGATACCACCTTCATCCTAAAACATGCTGGGCGTGATACAAGAGTCTACAATACAACATAACGACAAAGGATATACGTAATAAAAAATTAAACTATTAATTCGCAAGCGAGTGTGAAACGGATCGAGCGTGGTTTCATCAAGTGGTAATTTTGTGAACTCACTTTCTAGTAAGCTTTATGTGTGATGTGTACACAACACTAAAACCTCTGCCAGTGAACCCAACGAAAACCCGAAAATCTTGTCGATCCTAAACCCATCGAAAACAACTGAAAACGTAAGAAATATTGTGCTATTCTCTAGATAACCAAACCATCATTTCCAGCGTACCGGAAAATCTATATATACATAGAACATTGTTCATACCCTCTACACAATACATAACCAAGATACTTAAAATAGACTATGTTCTGGTAATCCGATTCACTGACCCCAAACGCATTGAAAACATCTGAAAAGGTAAGATATATTTGTGCTGGACTCTAGATAGCCAAGCCATCGTATTCAGCGTACCGAAAAACTTATACATAAGCCACTCTTTATGCCCTGCAGGCAATAACCATACTAATGAAAACTCAATTTTTTGAAATCAGGTTCGTCGGCCATAAAACCTTTGAAAATAAATAATACAGCCAAGTTGGAGTCAAAATAGCAAGACCATCGTATCCATCTAATAACCATATATACACACTCGTTGTAATGTAAAATATGCAACAACATGCTGAAATTTGAGGCAAAGGGTTGACGAGCCATATTCGGGCTTACAGCGCAACAGGGGATGATCAAATTAAAATGTAGTGGTCATCAAAGTTGTGGCCATAGTCTTTCGATCTGAAGCCAATCAAAGAATTTTTTCCCCTAGCGCCCAAAGTGGAAACTCGGCTCGATCCTATTCTTCAACAACTTAATATATATATAAAACTGAGTTTCGTTTCTCAAACAACTCAAGTTTTCAAGCGCAAAACTACAGTCCTCACTTTTGCTATATATTTAAACTTTATAAAACCATAATGTACTGATTAATAATTCAAAAGCCAATGCTATTTTGTTTTTCGACAAATAATTTTGCCTCTTTGATTGATATCGTTTTATCAAAACATTTTATGCCGATACTCCACAATTTGGCAAACATATTCGAGCACCACGTTAAATGTTTCTGGTTAAACGTATCAGCAACAGTCTAAGTATTTGAAACATTGATCTTCGCTGCCAGTCGCAAAGTGGCACTAAGATTGAATCCAGACAATAATAGTTAGTTCCACTGCATAAACCCTCACGCTTACTTTAACGAGCGAACAGTGTAGTAAGCATTGGACAGTATGAAAGTAACGATTTAGACACGCATTAATAATTTAAGCTACGCGTTTTGTTTTTAACAACATGATTTATGAACAATTACAGCTAAATTGCTACCACTATTAAGGAAATCAGCTAAAAATGTTAAAAATAAGTGATTTCGTGCTACAAAAATTTCACCTCAAAACAAGAAGAAAATATAAAAATTGCAAATCAAACCTTGCTGCGAGAAGTAAGACCTTCTAACGCGCTCCAAATTGCGCGAGACAATTCTGAATTTTCTGTGTTCACCGCACGATTGACCAAAACGTCGATTCGAGCTCTCAAAAGTGTTGGGTCTGCGCTGAAATTTTAACTCCAACAATTAGAGAAACAGCCGATTATAGTCCATAGCGCAATGCGTATAGTCTTGCTGCAACCGATATATACTAACAGTCAAACGTATTCATCAGTGGTGTTGCTACAATAATGCGAAATCTCGACTCGTAGTGCGGTGTAAAAATGCGGCTATTGTATAGCAGTGATAATATGGAGTGTGTATTAGTTGAAACGGAACGAGCGGAGTTTCCACTGAGGCCTTCAGGGGGAAAGTCGTGAAAATTTTGTCTGTAGCCGTCATCCACAACTCATTTTGGGATGGAGGAATTTCGAAAAATTTGTTGTTCGGTAGCAAAAGTGAAGAAGACTTGTGCTTCGGTTGAACACGAACAGTTCCGAACTCATCTTTCGGGTCAAAATGACAAAAACAGGTTGTAAGGATTCTCTCCTAGATCTGGCCATACGGCTACCAGCGTTTTGCAGCCTATTTCTCGCGACACACGCTTCGCATCGAAAAATGAAGACAGAATCAGTATCTACAGCTCTGTCATCTACGACTTTTTTGGAATCACTCCCTGGGCCGCCGTGGGCTCGAATATGGTTCATCGAACCTTTGCCAGAAATAGCGATTTTTCAAATTTCGGAATGTTATTGCCTGTTTTTACCTTACAATCAGTACCGCGGAAGTCGGGGTACCATTTTCCCTGTCTCCAGAGCCGAAAATCCCTGTTTCAAACTGAGATTAAATCGGGGTTTGCGACTATGGGGAACCACTATAGAAGCATCCTGTACACCAGAGGCAGATGCTTTCTGAGCCAAATTGTCATGTAATTCAAATTTTAGAAAATTAGGAGCGATTTAAATATTTAAATAAGTGTTTAACTATAATATAATGTTAAAGTTATTTAATTAATATCAACATTTTGATGTTCGGAGATGCAAAAGCCGAAGTGTTAAAACCAGTTCCAGGGATAAATGGAACCTAATACAAAAAAACGAAACGGAATTAGACCGTGAATTTCTCCCAAAAATGCTAGTTAAATTTAATTATAGAATTCACAAGTTTTCCCTGTTGCAAAATGACAAAATTCCCTGTTTTTCCCTGTAAAAATAACAGTTTTCACAGTTTCCCCCGTTTTCCTGTTGTGCGGAACCCTGTAGTAACTCTATCGAGATTGCAGAACGTAGTGAAGCATAGATACACCTAGGCGCCTTTTGCGTACATAGCCAATGAGCTCTCGATAGCATACGTCGATATGCTGTATGTGGATATCACACAATACCGTACAAGTTAGAACATAACTAATAACGGCCATAAGTTTCCATGCCCCAAAACCATCCAAGTGTCTCCAAGCTATCGGTAACGTAACCTGACGTAACAGCAAAATTAGGAATTTTGGGTCGATGAACCATGGCGGGGCCATACACCCGTACCTATAGAACCATGAATTGCAGAGCAAAATCAACACCAGCAATGAGTTTGCCATGCCCGAAAACCCCCCAGTAAAACTTTTTAGCCGCCCAGGATGTCAGAACAAATTTTCGAATTTTGGGTCGAGGAACCACGAGGGTGCCATACCTCAAACCCCATAACTCCCGAAAAGGAGCCTTAATCGAAAGACAAAAATAGGCATCACCATTTATCATTTTACTATGAAATAAAACAAACCAGACAAAAAATTCCAAAGTTAAGATAAAAATAACACTGCTTCCGTGAAGGGTGCTAAAATGAGATGAAAACCCTCATTTAGACCTCTGACCCCGAACCATGGGACATCATACCCCCCACCGACGGAACCATGGGTAACAGAGCAAAACCAGCATCGGGAATGAGTTTCCCATGCCCGAAAACCCCCAGGTATAACTTATCAGCCACCCAAGACGTCAGAACAAATTTTCAAATTTTGGAACGAGGAACCATTGGGGCGTCATGCCACTACACCTCAGACCCCATAAATCCAGAACCTGAGACTTAATCGTAAAAGAAAAAAGAGGCATCGGTATTTATCATCTTACTATGAAATGAAACCATCCAAAAAAATTCGAAAGTTAAGATAAAAATAACCTTGCTTCCGTGAAGGGTACTACGGGTAAAATGGGACAAAAACCCACATTATGACCCCTGGCCCACGAACCAGACCCCAAATCAAAAAACGCTCGAGAATGTATACGGTAAATCGACTATTTCGGTTCGAATGAGCTCAAGATCATGAAAATAGATTAAGTCGTTCCCGAGATATGGACGATCACACACAAACAGACGGAATTTAAAAGATTTCACCCCTGCAAGACACAATCTTCACTATGTTTCGCTACGTTCTGATTACGTTATCAAGCACACAGGATACGATGGTTTTGCTACTTAGAGTCCAACTTGATTATATTATAGCTTTTCTTAGGGTATCAAAGGTTTTTGGGCCGACTAACCCGACTTCTAAAATCTTGTGCGTTTTCATTTGACTGGTTATGTATTGCGTGGGTGTGGTAGAAATATCTATAAATACGTATTTCTTAAGGCTGAATACAATGATAATGGTTATCTAGCGTCCACGGTACATATTCCATAACTTTTCAGTGGGTTTAGTGTCAATAAACCTGATTTCCATAATAATAGTCTCTCTTCCGTTGTTTGATTACGTATTGAGTACAGGCCAACAAGAATTGTCTATTTTATAGTTTTTTCGGTAGGCTAAATACCTCAGTTTAGTTATCTAGAAACCAGCACAAATACTTGATGTGTTGTCAGTTGTTTTCGGTGGGTTAAGGGTCGACTAGGTTTTAGGGTTTTCAATAGGTTTAGGGTTCAAAATGCTTTAGGATGGTATGTTCATCAAACACAGCCTGTTACTGGTAATTTAAGCAAAACAACTTTAAAATAAAACCACGCTCGCTCCGTTTCCCCCTCGCTTGCGAGTTAATAGTTATATTTTATGTCGAACATGAAAATTATAACGGTAAAACCAACTGAGAACGAATGCCGTTACTTCAGTCAAATCATCCAAATATGTATAATATGTCAATTCTTCTGAAAAACTTATATTTATACGTTAGAATGTTTCAAAATTCGACTGTATGTTTAACAAAGTTCTTGAAGATTAATTAACCTTTACATGAAATGTGATAAAAAATATTACACTTTTTATTACTAAACATAATAAATATTTTATTATTAAAGATAATAAATAAAGATAAAAATTATAACACATAGTTTTAACCAATATTCAAATGTTCAGTCAAAGAACACATTACGAACATACCTAACAGCCATTCCGAGAATCAGTATAGCTTGAATTGCTTCGGTTGTTTCTCCGGTGCGAAATCGCTCATACAAAGCAGCTAGCACTTCGTTGGGAATCTTACCTTGACCAACTAAAAGACTTATCTGAAAACATAATAATGTATCTGTACATCCACACCTAGATATTAAAGTAGTTCCGGTGGACTAATAATGCGACGTGCTCTCCGACTGTATTTTTCGCTGTAACATACACCAAATGGTTATTGATTATCAATAAATCGTACGGTATTCACACAATTGACTGTCGTCCTACAAGCGAACAAAGGCCAACTATAAAACTAATTATACAATAAACCCATAATTATATATTGATTTTAATAGGACGCTTATAAGTTTCGTAAGCGTCGTTCGCTCAATTCCGCAGTCGATTTCGCTGTCAGCTAGATATTGCAAGCGGCCCTTCAAGAACGTAGTGGATTAATCAAGGTCGAAACTGGCCAGCGCTTCATTGATGAAGCTTACGCCAATGAGGCAGTCTTAGTGAAATCCACATCGCTGCAGCAGCCGTTACTGTTACGAATCATCGCATCCAGCAAAGATGTGGAACTTAGATCCAATGACAGAAAAGAACAAGATCATGTGCTGCTGCACGCCAAGTAATACAATAATCATCGTTGGGAGCAAAACAAGCGAGCAGGTTCATAATTTCTTTGATTAGGGATTCAAATTACGGTCACAGGATCCTCAGATATTGATATTAGCTCCAGAACAGCAAAGGCAGGGGCTGTATACGGTGCCCCTTAAAACAAAGCTTTAAGTCTACAACGCTGCCGTAAGACCGCTCATACTGTATGGGCCTAAAACGTGAACTGCATGCAAGACCTCGCAACATACATCAGTGTTCGAAAATTTTTGTCCACGTGGATTCTTGGAATCTAGAGGGTGGACGACATAACATGCGGCGAAAGCGCCTAACTTTCCACATCGTGCCATTAGCAGGATTTGCGCAATGCAGTAGACTACTTCTTGTTAGTCACGTGTTTCGCACGGCTCCAGCACGCTGGCCACGACGTTTGCTACTGGCTGCTGTCCCTAACGAATGAATGTGCATATGAAGCCATGCCCAGGCGACCTGGGAACTAATCATGACGCTGAACCGAAATTTCAAGGAATATCATACCGACGTTTTGGACAAGATCCGTTGAAGCTCATGGCCCACAGCGCTCTGAACACAGATGAGTGGCGAGCAATCATCAACATGAACGCATCCTGCAACCGAAGAGTCAGATAAATGGGGTAAGCTGTAATCAAGCTTGCGCATAATAGCCGTCAGGTATATATGATCCAAGTGGTGCAAATGACGCGAACACGACCACGTCATTCAACAATATAATACAACGATTTGTGCGATAATGTTATCTTCATCATCTATAATTTATCATGAGAGAGTTGTTAACACTCTTTATCTCCATTATTGCTTTAGATGATGATGTTTATTGAGACATTATTATTCAAACATATCGATCAACCGAAACACAAATCCGACAGTAAGTCACCCTTTATTCCCAAGAGACCAGCGTCTACCTCAACGTTTTCGGCAGCTATAACAACACCACATTCTCCGATTATCAATAATAAATTATTTCACGGTATAAACGGGCCATGCGTTGTTTCAGTGTACTTAATATTAAAGCTTTACCATTTGGTCGAGCGATGTACGTTCTCGAAGACTACTGTCACGACATAAAGCAATTAACCGATCAGCAACTTGTTTGCCATCTCTGAAAAAAATGTAATATCTGTATAACAGCGGAATCAGTTATCGTTAGAAAAATATTGCATGCCGACTGTAGTGCGTGACACGAACGTAGCGAAAAAACACTTGGTCAGGTGTGTTAATATCGACGATGTAAATTTGTGTGTTTTGATGACAGAACTTTGACCGGGCGTCTTGACTCACGCAATGGCTCGTTCGAAGGTTTAAAATCTTTATTCATACATCTTCCCAGCCGCGAAAAACGGACTGAAAGTGCCAGGGTAGTAACGGAAAAGGGCCCGATATAACACAATTATGGCTTGTATCTCGACAAGCCATGCAGACATCTGACATAAATCATGCTCATTTTACAGTACAAACAAAGCTCTATCATGGTTGCATATAATGTGTTGCTCCATGGGTTTTTTAGGTTATAGGACTTGTGTGAGTTTTAAATGGCCCATCAGACCCAAAATATACAAAGCAGTATGATCGCATCAACCACTCGAGCTACATAGGTGTTACTGCCTCCATTTTACAGAGCAATAAAATCATCCACTATATCTATCCACCATCCACATGGTGTACTGCTATTATCGATATTTGGAGGAATTGCCAAAACGGGTTTTTGAATGGGACCATGAGACCCAAATACAAAAACAGCAATATATCCGCAGCCGCTGGATCCATACGGGTGTTGCTGATCTCATTTTGTGCAGCAATTTATGCTCTTCTATATAGTTGCGAATTGCGAGTCCCTAAATAGACAATAAGCGGACATATATCCATCTCCTCAAATATTCAAGCAATATGGCAGATATTACGATCATTTTGTAAGCAGATGCTCAATATAGCAGTGTACATATCTCTAGTTTACATATTCAACACAATTCATCACTTCTTCACTACAAAACAGCTGAACTTTTCTGGCTTCGCGCCATTTGTTGTAACACTAACCCAATCAACCTTACCATATGTAATCTTAGGTACGTATATTTGAAAATTATTAGTCACATATTTAAGATAAACATTGTTCAATACTTTAGAAGAATTCAAACGACTAATAAACTGACAGGCATCAGCAAAGCTTATGACTGCTGACTGTCGACAAATTATCTGAAATCGATTCGCAAGGATAAAAATTATCGAAAGACATCACTAATGCTTGTCATGTTAGTGCTATGCCCTAGTACGGCAAAACGCTAGTATGCAATCGGCTTGCCCATGTGGTTCGCCAACAAAAAGCTGAATAAACGCGTTCGTTGATGCATCGCGGATTTGTTGATCCCGAGACCACACCAGAGTAAATATCTGACGAATGGCTGCGTCTGAACCATCAATCTTAGCTTCCGAACACGTAACCAGAAATTCAACAGCTTGTAGAACGTCTAAAGATTTAAACTGGATCTAATTTAGAATAAAACACTATTTATGGTAAATGGTAACAACCATATAACTCTGAAAATTACAGACATGGCAATATCCGGAGCCGAAAAGACTTTATCTTAATATATGTACTCTATTTCACTAATAATATAACCAGCAGTAACGTTTCTGGGGTGTTATCAAGACTTTGTTCAATAGCCTCTGAAGTGAAAACTGCTAGCGTTGGCGTTTTCTTTATGCTTAACAAATCAATTTTAGTTTATTCCCAACTCGATTCAAAACACTATATCGTAATATGTAATCACGCTGTTTTGCACTCAAGGTTCCGGTGCTGCCAGGTGATTTCACCGGTATAATGTACTAATGTAATGATGCACCAGGGACAGATTCCGTTAGCTCTCGGAAGTTATCTTGGAACCTATGCTGATTGCACTATAGAATGTTGGTCGTACAGTAAATATAATGACATCAAATTTGAAAACCAGGAGACAGCTAATCCAGCATCATAGCCCAAAACCAAGACACTAAATGCATAAGTATATACCTTAAAAATTTATATAAGCAAAATATAGAGCGTACCTTCAATAAAGCTTGGAATAAGCTCAAAAAATATAGTGGTGCAAAAGATAGGACACATTTACATTTATATCTTCTATATCAGCATCCAGGTGTTTTTCCCAATTCAAATGGATTTTCCCCATGGTAGTGCCAATCAGTTTGGTCTTTTGTGGTGACTTTCTGTTGGATTTGAACAAAATGTATAGGGTAATTATAGCCCCCAGTACATTGTGCGGCTGTAGATATACCAAATCTCTTCAAAGTATGCTAAAAATTCGATTACTAATTTTTGGTAAGTACTAGACTGTTTTAATCAAAACCAGGGTTACCTTACTAAGTTGCAAGTTTTTTTCTATCTAGTCATAACCAATTTCTGTCTAACACTGATCAAAATAAATATTCGTGACCTCATCAGCATTAACTTTAATCTAGTAAAGGGCGAGCAGAAATTAATGATGTTAAAGTATCAAATAATCCCTTCTTCGTGATACCAAAACTTCCGCTCGTGTGAAAGTTGTTCAGGTTTAAGAACAATTTTTTCTTGCCAAGAGGTAACCTAGATACAATGAACAGAAATGAAAACGTATACAACGTAACAGCGAAGTAAAAACCATAAATATAAACATTTCAAGCCCTTAAATAAATTTATGATTTTAAATTCGAAAAAATGTGTGTAATTAATACATCCGTTGCTTTCACACCTAGGCTTTCTCAAAAAATTTAAGCTTCTTAAAATGACTAGAATTTTCATCCCGGATAAACAAAAAATCTCGTAAAAGCCAAAACTCTTATGGTTGTTTGTGGAGACATCAGAAACCATGTAAGTTCGCGTCGATGAACAATTATTGTAATAATTCGTTCAGAAATCATTGACCAACATTTCAAGTTATGCGACACACTGCTTTTTATACGTCAACGAGTTAACTAACCGGAGACTACTTTTGAATGCAATAACTGACAAGTCGTTTCCATGGCTTTCTGGAATTGTTCGATCACTTCCATTGTGTCCTGTAATTATTACTGTATTGAAATATTAACACAAATATCAAAAGCCGACTAACCTCAAAAAATATTTAGAAGGAAAGCGGCAATTTCCGATGATACCTTACTTAAAATTAAAAGCAAATTTATATAAATTTAATTATAAACTATCACCAGGATTCCAATGAGCAGATACAATCTCCAAGCGGTACCGCTTCGTGGATTTCTTTCGACATTTACAATAATTGGACTCAGTGACAGCGAAGATTTTTGCTGCTTTCAGGATACTCACATTTTATGTTAACAATTTATACATCAGTTTTACTCTAAAATTCCTCCAATTCTATCTTTATCCAATTTCATTAATGCTTATATATAAGAGCAAAGCAAAAATAATTGTCCCATGGATTTGGCATTGGAGCTGTATGGTTCGGTTTAACAATGTCTGAGCCAACATTACTCCATAAGCTGTAACACCTGGATTTTAAACAGTATCGGAACAACCCCGCGAGCCGCGAACAGAGTATTAATAATCGGCATACTGATAACATAGGATAATATTTTTACAGCTTGGTATACGCTTAATGGATAACAAGACGGACTATTCCACGAAGCATATTAGGGATACTAGCGACTAGCTCAGGTAATTATCGAAAAGGCGAGAGAGTGTGAACTTTGATGTAAAATTACTAAAAGTGGACCCAAATTTAAACATCACGACGTAATTGTAAAATCTTATGCAATGCTACGAACTGCACATTATTATATACATATAACGCAATGTGACATCTATTTTCGGCACATCTGCAAGCCGTGGGCTAATTCTATCCACCCTTAATTATAAAAAGGTGCAAACTACAGAAACCTAACAAACAGCACAGGCTTTCCGGGCGCGTCTGATACCCTTTAAAACTCGTGATGTCATCATGTTCGAATCTGCAGTATTAGAACAGCGTTGGTTTGGAATAAAACTTTAGACAAGATATCACTGGTTACAGTAAACGCTAAGATGGGTGCATTATTAAAGATAAATAAGCGTTAAACAACACCAAATTCCATCAATGTAATATATTCGAAGAAACTACATTCGCTCTGTTTCAAATGCATAGTATATACACACATTTGACGGATGCGCAACGTGAATTCGGTCATTGAAACTGAGCGAGTGGAGTTTCCACTGAGAGTAATAGGGGAAAATCGTGAAAATTTCTTTTTGTCTGGTACTGTCAATCATAACTCATTTTCGCATGGACGGACTTCGAAAAAAATTTTTTACTCGATAACAAAAGTTGAACGCGAACACCTCCGATTCCATCTTCATAGTCAAAATGGTAAAAAAAGTTTAAGGGTCTTTTGCCAAATTTGGCTATACGGGTACCAGTGTTTCGAATTCCATATCTCGCGACGCAGACATCGCATTGAAAAACCTGTTCAAAGATCTACAACTTTGCTGGCCGCAACCTTTTTGCGGGACCACTCTCAGAGCCGCTTTGGTATCGAATATGCTTCGTCGAGCTTTTGCCATAAATAGCGATTTTTTTCATTTTCGGCATGTATTTGAGTATTTTTACAGTACAACCAGCGTCTGCTAAGTTATCAAGCACGCTCGATACGATGGTTTCATACCTAGAGCACAAATTGACTATATTTATCTTTTCATATGGTTTCAAGGCCGGGGAACCCGATTTTTAGAATGTGGTGGGTTTTCAATTTTTGGTTTCACGGTTAATAATAAAAAATGCCCCCAATAATAAACAATTCCGTATTGATTCCGATCGCTGTATATTGTTTTAACAGTCAATATTTCCCTTTGTTTCTTACAGAAGCACGTCAAAAAATATATATAAATGCAATGGCATATAAAAATAATTATAAAACGCATTTTTGAGTATGTGTTCATTAATATGCCGAATGAAAGAATAAAAACGTGCGAACAAGCGGGCCGAATGATAGCCTCCAAATATTCCTACCACACTATATCAAGGCACCGCCGAAACAGGTTCCCTATATACTAGTTGACCGTTAGCTCTATCACAGTTTTTCATCTTGAGCCTGGGACTTATAAAGTAAAACATTTTTGAGGATGAAAATTTAACTGTGAATTAGTGTACAGGGTGTAGTATACAAGATGCCGTCTTAATTTAACCAGCATATTTCTTAAAAAAATGTGGTGGTCTTGTAAACATGTTACCAATAATCGCTATATATGAATATACCAACGCCTTTTGCGTGCACGGCCAATCAGCTCTCGATAGTATACGCTGATATACTATATATGAACACCACACAATACCGCACAAGTTAAAACAAAACTACAATCGGCAATAAGTTTCCCACACCTGAAATCCCCCAAAGTGCAAGCTAACAGCCTCCAAGGACGTCACAATAAAATTGGGAATTTTGGGTCGATGAACTATGGTGGCGCCATACCCCCGTACAGATGGAACCATGGGTTGCAGAGCAAGATCAACACCGGCAATGAGTTTCCCATGCCCGAAAACGCTAAGTGAAACTTTTCAGTCGTCAAGGTCGTCAGACAAATTTTCAAATTTTTGGTCGATAAATAAACGAGGGTGCCATACCTCAAACCCCATAACTCTGGAATGGGACCGTTAATCGAAAAACAAAAAAGAGTCATTGGCGTTTATCATTTTACTATGAAATGAAACCAACCAGAAAAAATACGACAGTTAAGATAAAAATAACCTTGTGTGAATAAAATGGGTACAAATCCCTCACTTTGACTTCTAACCTTGGGGACGCCATTCCCCCTGTACCCGTGGAATCATGCATCGTACAGCAAAACCAACACCGGCAATAAATTTGCCATGCACGAAAACCCCCAAGTGAAACCAACCAGAGAAAAATATTCGAAAGTAAAGATAAAAATTATCTTGATTTCGTGAAGGTACTAACATGAGGTAAAAAAACCATATTTTGACCCCTGAACCAGACCCCAAATCAAGAAGGCTCGGGAAAGCACACGGTAAATCGACTATGTCGGTTCGAATGAGCCCAAAACCATGAAAATCGTTTAAGTCGTTCCCGAGTTATAACCGATCACACACACATATAGACGAAATTTAAAAACTTTCACCCTACAACACACAATCTCCACTACGTTCTGAAAATAGTCTATAGTCTATATCTGGAGACTAGCACAAATATTTAAGTTATCAGTTGTTTTCGATAGGTTTAGGCTCTAGTAGGTTTTGGTTTTTTAATGGGTTCAGGGTTTAAGAGTTGTTACGGTGTATATACATAAAACGCAGATTGTTACAATTTGGAGAAACCAGTAAACGGCGAACTAAAAACGTGCTTAGGTCATAACTGACGTTTTACCAGCCAATTTAGCGGCCACAAGTTAAACTCCAATAAGTCAAAAATAAAAAAACTGACATTCAATGATTAATTATAGCGTCAAAAACATTGAGTTTGAACAACCACTTTCCACACCTGCACAACCACAGCCAGTCGCCATATTCCAAGTTAGAATTTATACTTCAGGAGGAAGCGGTATCAGTACTAAGCAATTATTGCTAAAAGGCCATGGACATATGCAAAATAGAAAACCAATTTAGTAAAAAAATACTTCCACACCTACAAAATGAGAGTAATTTTTTCAAAGGCAGTAATACACATACATGTGCCTATAGTCGTATATTTACAACAATATAACATATAGCCTACAAATTGCACGGCGCAGAAACAAAAAACCGAACAAAAGACAATAATAAAAATAATTATAAACCTTGAAGTATTCACGAGCTCGTATACGCCTAACGATATCTTCAGGTAGATTTGCTTCGTCTATATCATCATCGTCGGCGTCGTCGTCATCACCACCACCGCTACAGCCTGCTGATCCCTGTTCATTTTGTGCGGTACCATTTTGTACTTGCTCTTCGGAATCTGGATCACCACCCGAAAGTGCAGTAATTTGTGGTTCCCCAGAACCATTCTGTTGCTGTTGTGCATTAGCGTCTTCTTTTTGTTTCCGTTTATCTAAGATGATATAAATTCTGGAAATCTCAAAATTAATAAAATTTTGAATTATCAAGCTGTTTAATTAAAATTATCAAAGCTTAAGAAAGCGATGAGTGCGGATAATGTTAATATTAATGTCAATGCGTTAACACAAATTTGGTAAATTGTTTTGGTAAAATCTTTGAAAACAAACTAATTTAATTAGATTAATTTAAATTTATGTAGCGAGCAAACAGTGCACCGGAAATTAATATAGAATAAGCACTGTATTCTAACATAGAAAGGCACTGGGATACAATATTCATAAGCTGTTTGGCGACTAACTAGACACCTCCATGGAAACTACTTAAATCAGGATGGAGTTGCCATAGTACAACGATATCGATCAAAATTATGAAATAAATGTTTTACGCCCTTGTTGGATCACGAAAAGCCGTATTCGAGTAACACAGTTTCACCTACAGAAAAATATTACCATATATATAAGCTAGGGAATCTGTACTCAGCCTGAAAAACAAGTCTGAGCTAATTTCTGCCTGAAATGTGGCTTTGAAACAATGAACGGGCTAATACTAGCAAACAACGTCAAGATACATCAAATTTTGAGCCAAACTGGTATGAAATCCCACAGACACTGATTATTGCTCAATTACCCACAGTGGGGTTTGGTGGAAGAGGACATCCTTAATTACCAAATCCCCAGTGTACGAAGCCCACATGTTCAACTATATCCATGGCTTGTTAATGCCCCTATGCTTTATACTAAATTTTTTTAATATTATTACCAAGAGTCCATGATGAATTTTTATAGAAAAGTATGACACTCGGACATACTCATATGCATCCTTATACGACGATGCGGTATTTACTCCACCCCTCCCCAAGAATTCCAGAGGGCGTACCCCACAAAGCACAAAGATTCTTGGGGCGGGGCGAGGGCGGAGAGGGGCAATGACTACCCTAAAGGTTCCTTGAGAGGTAACAGCAATTTTTTGCCAACAAACAATCAGATTAGAGCAGTAAGACCATTCCCTGATTACTTTTCTTGCTGCTTTAATTTGACTGACTGCTGGCTCTAAGATTGTTGCTCCCACCCCAAAGAACCTTGGTGGTGTACCCCTCGAATCCTTGGGAGGGGCATGTCCACAGCCCTCCGAAAAGTGGGGGGAAACTCCGGGGGGCCCCAAGTTCATTCTGGTTTGATAATTAAAAGTGGGGGAATAAATTTTGCTTAAAAATGCTAAATATTTCCATATTTTCATGCATTTTTACTACCGTGAATGTATTTTCAAGGTAAGAAACGATATTTTAACATTATAAATAGTGGTAATCAATGTTTGAAAAACAATTTGCAGACAAAAAACGTAAATTTTTAGACAAAATTTTTTTGGAATTATGTGGGCCTGGGGGGTTTCGGCCGAGTGCGGAAAATCTCACCAACATTCGGGATCTGGAAAGTGGGGGGTCCCCACCGCTGCGGACAGGCCAGCCGAATGTACACGGATATGAGCGAGTGTCGTACTTTTCTACAAAAATCCATCATGGACTCTTGTTATTAGTATTTTCTAATGCTAAAACGCATTTTATAATTTGAAAATATTTGTACGACAGCTAAATTTACCTGAAAATATGGAAAACGTACCACGTGGAACAAAACCTTCGGCATAAAATTTCGCCTATCTTGAACATGGGAATCTATCAAAGTCCCCATTACTTTTACCAAGGGAGGGACAGGCTCGGATAATTACTAAGTTTGAATAATTCAATAGTTCGTGGAAGAGGCACTTCAACAATATTAAAAATACAATTTGTGTCCCGCGTGCAAGAAAATTCTCACTGTGAAAATTTGAACCAAATCAGCATTACTAAGCCGCAGATTATATCTGGGTTAGAGAACTCAATATGGCGTGAAAAACAGACATTGTTCAAAACTCTAGGTAGGTAAGGGGAAATGTTAGTTCAAAAAATTGACACTGACGAACGTTTGGTTACACAATAAATTTGCTACATTCATAAAAATGTGTCCACCCGCTTTGAGTTTTTCTCACATTCTTGTAGACATCGTTTCAACTCGGCTTCGGCATGAGCGACATCATTCTTCAAATTTGCAATATTCAGCTGAAAAAATTACAAAGAATACACCAAAGCACGTCGTTTGTGGCAAAACTACCTTAATCTTTTTATAGATGCGTTTAATATGAGTCTTGTAGATTAGTGGTGAACAATCCTTTAAGATAAAATAGAGAATTTAAACTCAAATTGCTATTCATAACAACAGACTAATATTGAATATAATTTTTATGCAGCGATTGTTCGAGCTCGGGAATTTCTGCAGAGGAAGTCAAAACTATACCATGTACACACGGCAATGCGCGACAAACTGAGCCATGAAAATCTTCACAATTCACTAATTAGAAAGCTATGAACATAATAGATGAAAACGGAAAGTTAATTGCGCGCAAGAATTTGGGAAATAAGGGTGGTGACCGGATCAGCCATATTGTTATCTTATTATGGTTTTATGTAGGCACACGCCTTTCATAAAGTAATTGTATCAATTGAATTGCAATCCAATGAGCAAATCGCAGATACGTGAACAACGCAAGTTAAAAAACTAAACATGTGTAATAGAAAAATTAAACGTCTCACAACGCGACGTACAAAAGCAAACCCGCTAGAACTGACCAAAAATGGATGTTAACAAGAGCCACACTAAATAATGACTAGGTTGTTGCTACAGGGGAGTCGCCATATCTCATAAAACCGTCCTGTTCCTGAACCGCTGGTGATATTGTCCCCGCCGGGTCGGCGCACATTAAGAAATTTTGAGTAATTGCATATCTATCTATGCGCTGCTACATAGGACGTTTTATTTTCGTAGCCTATGGTTGGGACTAAAACGATTTAAACAATATTTTACAACACAGGCAGATATGCAAGCAAAAGAAGAGTGCGCTATATAATTTTGATTTGCAGCCTACCATTTTGGACCGTGACCCTTTGTTTGCCACCTCCACGTGTGCCCAGAACATTCGAAAGCGCCGACCACTCAGCTGAGAGAGACACAAGAGATTACTAATGTACGTAATTTTGCGTACACAACATTTAATTTCAAGCTGTCCGACCTTTTGAGACCCCAATAGAACATATGAGGAATCTTAGTTTCACTAAGTGTATCACACGTCGCCCCACCAGCACTGGTCTTAATATAAATACCAATGCCAGATGTCATTAGTCAAAATGTTATATCCACTGAAGTTATCTTGAAATCAACACAATTGTTAGCAACAGCCTGTTTACCGCGCTACCTCTGTTTTCCGAACACAGTATGAAAATCCAACTTTAATGAAAACATTAGGTACTTCTGAGTCGAGCCACAGTCGTCTTATTTTCGAAAACTGCAATTATACTATACAAAATATACTATATCCGAATGATATATAAATCGATGCTAAAATTACCTGCGCCAAGAACCGATCTGACCCAAACTTATTCATCACGATGGCGGTCAGGAATTCAATAGCATGTTTGCGAACCGTTTGCCCTTTATCCATAAGTCGACCACGGATTTTGTTTAGAGCAGAAGACAAGCGTGACAATGGAATCAAATTAACTTCCAATAAACGTTTCCACAGTTGCACAACTTTAGACCGAACAAACGCATTCATGTCGTGAATGTGATCCTTTCATTGCAAGACATACATATAAGTATATACACATACAAAAGGTGCCGTAACTGCGCGTCAGATGAAAGGCGATTACCAGAAGCATAAAATCGATTACAAAATTTTGTAAAAAGTTATCCATATTTTATTCCAGCTGTGCTCCAAATATTTTTCGTTCATTATCAAAAAGCAAAATATATATCCAACGCAAATATTCATGTAAAGTCTGGGTAGAATATGATATATGTAGGGACAAACGACGGATTCATGAGAACTGACTTTAATCCTGTACAATTGTTAGAAACTACGTCACCAAAAAAGCCTAGAATGATGACACAGCATAAAAATGCGTTACTTGTGCAGAAAAGTCATGCAGCCTTTGTAACGTGTAATGTAGATAGCTAAATGATTGGAGGTATATAAGGTACATCAGTAGCAATACAACCGGTCGAGCCAATACAACCCATATATTATACAATTTTCACACGTTTTACAATAAAATATTTATAACACATTCGATTAACTACAACCGCAGACTAAAGCGCATAGTAGTGAAGTACCAGATGTATACTAGAACTCTGTCAAGATTGCAGAACCTAGTGGAGTATAGGTACATATACGCCTTTTGCGTACACAGCCACTCAGCTCCCGATAGCATACGTCGACATGCTGTTTGTGGATATCACACAATCCCGCTCAAGTTAGAACAAAACTAACACCGTCAATAAGTTTCCCATTCCCCAAGTGCAAGTCAGCCTCTCAAGATGTAACAGCAAAATTAGGAATTTTTGGTCGATGAACCATGGCGGCGCCATACCCCGTACCCATAGAACCATGGATCGCAGAGCAAAATCAACACCACCAATGAGTTTGCCATACCCGAAAACCCCCAAGGAAAACTTTTCAGCCGCCCAGAACGTCAGAACAATTTTCGAATTTTGAGTCGGCGAACCATTGGGGCACCATACCTCAAACCCAATGAACCGGTGCAGAAATCGAAAAAACAAAAAAGAGGCATAGGCACTCAGGATTTTACTATGAAATAAAACCAAGCAGAGAAAAAATTCGAATGTTCAGATAAAAATAATCTTGCTTCTGTGAAGAGTACAAACATGAGGTAAAAACCTATATTTTGCTCTCTGACCCTGAACCTCGGGGGCGCCATACCCGCGTACCCATGGAACCACGGATCGCAAAGCAAAATCAACACCAGCGATGAGTTTGCCATGTCCGAAAACCGCAAAGTAAAACTTTTCAGCTGCGCAGGACGTCATAACAAATTTCCGAGTTTTGGGTTGCGGAACCACGGGGGTGCCATACCTCAAACCCCATGAACCGCTGCCGTAATCGAAAAAAGAGGCATCGTCATTGATCATTTTACTATGAAATAAAACCAAACAGAGAAAAAAAATTGAAAATTAAGATAAAAATAAGCTTGCTTCCGTGAAGTATACTAAAGTGGGGTGAAAAACCCTCTTTTTGACCTATGACCCCGAACTTTGGGTGCGCCATACCCACGTACCCATGGGTCACAGAGCAAAACCAATACCGGCAATGAGTTTCCCGTGCCTGAAAACTCAAGTGAAAGTTTTCAACCGCCCAGGCCGTCAGAACAAATTTTTGAATTTTGGGTCGGGGACCCATTAGGGCACCATACCTCAAATCCCATAACTCTAGAACCGGACCCTCAATCAAAAAACAAAACTTTCTTCCCGTGAAGGTTACTAAAATGGGTTCAAAAAACCTCATTTTGACCTCTGACCCGAACAATGGGGTGTCCTACCCCCGTACCCATGAAACCACGGGTGACAGAGCAAAACCGGTACCGGCAATGAGTTTCCCATGCCCGAGAACCCGAAAGGTAAAACTTACCAGCCGCCCAAGACGTCAGAAGAAATTTTCAAATTTTCGATTGAGGAACCATTGGGGCGCCATACCCCCGTACCTCAAACCCCATAAATCCAGAACCGGAGCCAATATCGAAAAACAAAAAAAGCATCAACATTTGTCATTTTACTATGAAATAAAACCATCCAGAGAAAAAAATTCGAAAGTTAAGATAAAAATAACTTCGCTTCCGTGAAGGGTACTAAAATGGGGCCAAAAACCCACATTTGACCCCTGACCCCCGGAACCAGACCCCAAATCAAAAACGCTCGGAGATGTACACGGTAAATCGACTATGCCAGTTCGAATGAGCCTAAGATCATAAAAATCGGTTCAGGCGTTCTCGAGTTATGGCCGGTAACACACACAGACGGAATTCACCCCTGCAACACACAATCTCCACTACGTTTTGAAAACAAATGTGCATATATAGCTCCAAGCTACAACAATTCAAGAAATAATATAATTTGATTTTTGATGTTGAAAAAATGCCAGCTTTCGACACACGTAGTCCCCCAAAATTTTAATTCAATGTGGGGGATAGGACAACCGTGGGAAACTTGTTCCCCCGCCTCCCCCGAAAAGTGGTACAAATGACGCAACAATGGACCGCGTCATCTCACAAAATATATTATGTAGTGTGGCACGAGTGTCACACTCTTGTTCAAGGGTTCATCACCCAATCATCCTGTCATGGTAACGTCGTGTCAAGCGTTGCTTTACAGTCTGGCCTCTCCAAATTGGGGGTGGGAGGCCCCCTGGCATTTTTCGGTTCCACTGGTTAAGAACAGGTGCCCCGCGGCTCATGCCACTGGCAAAATTTTGGACTCCCACCCTCCAGTTCAAATATTTTTTGTTTCCAATCGGTCCAAAGTACATAAAATTTGATCAAAATTTGTACTAAAATTCCGTTCTGAAACCAAAAATTTCGCAAATTTTGTCGAAATTTGTTTCAAAATCGCTTTTTCTCTCTATCAAAACCATTTTGGCAGTGATTCTGACACGATTTTTAACCGTTTTTCTCTTCGGAAATACCCCCTGGCAAAATCGAGCGTAATGCGGTTCACGCCCCCCTGGCAAAATTTTCAGCGAATGGAGAGCCCAGACAGCACACATAAAATTTAGGATGATTTAGGTTGCTTTGCTAGGCAAAACGATGAATTGATGCTGTCTTGATTATGCTATTCAATATAAGAAGTGAAGTACCTCAAGCCGGTCCAAGAAAAAATCCCTGTTGTCACGTTTCTGTTCCGACAAATCTTCTCCACTCAAGTTTTGAATGACAATCTCCATTAACATTGATAGCACTGCGTTTCTCAGCGTGTACGACTACAAAACATTAATTATGCAGCTAAACAATATGTCACAGAAATAAAACATAAGACGTCATCTAGAACAAACCTGTGAACAGCTTGGACCGTTAATGAAACCTTGACAAAGTGAATCTAACTAATAACTCTATCGAGATTGCAAAGCGTAGCGAAGCATAAATAAACCTACGCCTTTTGCGTGCACAGTCAGTCAGCTCTCGATAGCATATGTAACAGATCCATACGGATCGTTGCGAGGTGGATTAATCCTGACCATAGCCTAACGGCAAACTTTTACCGAAAATCCTTAATCTTGGCCACATTCTAATGGCCAACATTTATAAATTCCCCAATAATCCTGGCCACAGTATAATGGCCAACATTTTTTCGAATACCAATAATCTTGTCCACAGTATAATGGCCAACATTTTGTCGAATACCAAAAAATCTTGTCCATAGTGTAATGGCCATTTTGGCGAATTACCTAATAATCCTAGCCATAGCATAATGGTCCACATTTTCGAATTTAATTGCGAAGGGTCCCAATGTAGAACACCTCATGGAAACAACCCAATCGTGTACGAAGCCCACTGTAGCACCAGAATACGTACATGAATGGGTCTAGAATCAAACTTCAACCTCTCTCTGAGCAAGCGAATGCCTAAGCTGAATTTCCCCTGTGCATACGAACTGACCACAAGACTCCACCGCCACCCTATTTATGAACCATATATATACAGTACAAATCAAGAACTTTGGCTCGATAAGTATGCTTATATTTTGGTATTACGCAGTTCTGACGATAATATTTTTTCCTATCGCTGTCCACAGGCTCCTGAAAATACACTTAAAACTTTTTTGCACTAATCACATTCCAACGTTTCCTAGAGTTCCATTAAGCAAAAATATCTTAGGTGCATACTATAACTATTAGTAATGTGAAATATCTCACCATAAAAATCGTAAACATTGTCCCATCGCCCATGCAATGACACTTGCTAATTCCAAACACCAAAATCGATGCATTTTTCCCAATTGCCAATAGCAAAATAGCTCGGTCGTTGAAAAAATGTCAATATCAACAGACTAACAGCATTTCACACATCCCATAGCCAAGGCCCCATACGAAAAGTCTTCTATACTCGTGAATGAATTTATACAGCATGTGCACTGGACGCAGAAAAAATAACATTTATACACAGGAATGTCTGAACCACAACATACCATATCACCACTTGACTTAAGCTAAACAACACAGTTTCTGTAAAAATATGGTTACTATCGAGCGGAATCATCTTAATAGTAAACGGGATCATCTTCGTCGTAGTCGAATAAATCAACGCTTTCTGCATTCGAATCCAAATGGAGAGACCGGTAAAACTGTAAGGCATAATCATCTTTAATAATTCGATTGTTATCAGATTCAAATATTTTTGTTTCGTAATCGGTAGTGTTTCGCGATAGGCAGGCAGTAAACAAACTGCGGACGGATTAATGTAGCGTCGAGACGATTTTAACGGGTGTACAACGATTTCGCCGAAATCATTGTCATTATAGTCGATTTTATAAAAAAATAGAAGCTGGATAATCTTTTCGATATTGAAGCCACTTAACTTTAAGTAAGTTCACAGGTTCGCCGTTAGTATTTTTATTGTGTTGTACAATTATGGAGGAACTTAGCCGTTTAAGATCTTTGATGTCTTGTTGCTGTAACCATACGACTTTAAAAGGCTGCGTACCTTGTTTTTGTCGTGCGCTGCCAATTACTACTTCCCAATCCCTCGGCATAAGGACCACAGTTTGATTATTGTTCATTGCTCCTGAAATACTGTTCTTACGTGAAGTTTCGATCGCAGAATGAATAGAGTCCACTTCCATATAATTGTGTCCTGGCTCCAAGAACTTTTGATCAATTATTTTTAAATGGTTACTGTTGACAACGGCGTGCAGCAGCAATGAAGACACCAAGGTATTCCGGTTTTGTCCAGTGCACGAATCCGAATAGAGGGTCAGATGTTCAACACTTGGCGGCAAAGCATTTATGAATTTCAACAAGCAGGACCCAATCTCGCTACCGCCTCACTTTCCGTTTGTTTCGTCCCATACGAAACAGTATCCATCGTGACTGACTTCTTCGTAAACTGTCAAATTGTAAACTGCTAGCTTTCTTTTATAAAATGAAAGCCCTGCTGAGCTGCAAGGAGTGCTCAAAACGGCCTGGAGATCAAAAGAAGCGCACGGAAAGTTGTCGCCTCCGAGTTTTCGACTATTCTTAACGGCTTTTTGTCTCGTGTTTTCTCAATGTACGCTTCACTTTTGCGTTGGATATAATTTTGGTACAGTGACAACTCCTCGGCCGTTAATTCGCCATTGTGAAACAGGCCGCACAATTTACAACTATCTTTTTGAGGCGTAAAGAATCCTAAGTTAAAATCGTTAGTGAAGGGCCGCCTGTAGATAAATTCGGAAACTCACTCATTTTCAAGGACTTTTTTAGTAATACACCACTCAATGTACAGCCGTAACATTTTTTCTTTATTTAAACCAGGCAGCAGGTACCGCTTAGTAGCACTTTGGCGTACGTAATATGCTGGCATGATAGAGAAGCTGTTGATAGGCTTATGCACGTGAGAAAATTGCATGTCGTTAGCTTTATTGGCTGCCGCGTTCTTTCCACGACTATCTTGACTGATAAACGATCCCTGAGTGCCACGACCTTTGATCGCTGTTTTGATCACTAATTCACTAATACACAGCGTCGCCGTAAAAAAGTTACGGCAGACCTCATGTTCGACGTTTGTGTCTGGGTTAATAAGCATTACGATATTGAGGTTGTCATGCTTTTTAACTGCATCTGTCTTATGTCCGCCAACTTGACGCTTGTTCATTAATTGAAGAATGAAGTTGATTGACCACAGTATTCCAGTATATTCCAGTATTCGTCACAGATTTGGACGCGCTGCTCTTCCGTATACATCAGGCAATCCTCACGCCAACTTGAACAAGTTATATCTTTCGGAGATTTTGCAGTAACCTCAATGCATTTATAGTTCATGTACGATTTGCCGGATCGGTGCTTACGGACTTCTTGGTTTCGAAGCCACTCGGAGGGAACTGCTATTTTACGACGTTTGCGTGCGGGTGCAACCACGTTTTCGCTAGAATTGCTGGATAAATGTTGCCGATGCTGCACTCCAATTTCTAAAATTCAAAATTCATGAATTATTTAGCAACGCTCCACTCTAACAACCAAACATTCCAATTGAGCTGAAATAGTTATACATTTTAGAAATTTTGGTAAATGTAAGGATCTACGCAGTGTCGCCCCAAATCCGTCGAATTACGATTTTGAGGCAGCGATAACGAATTTGAACTAGATGATATTAATATTAATTTTCTTAAGTCTCAGACTGTACCACGGGGTATCCCTGCACCAGTACAATACTACAAATGTATGTGGTTTTACAACTGAACGCAGGATTAAGTTTAGCAGCAATATCTGCAGACAATTGAGTTATGTTTGAACACGCATGCTCGTGGGGAGGAGGTGGAGAGGTCTCGGATCTCCCGCCGCAGCCGAATCGCTAAAGGGGTTACAACTAAAATGGCGGTACCCAACACGCAGGAGCTAATAATTGTGTAATCACACAAGTGACTTGATTGGTTGCCTTCAGATAATTTAATTTTGAGCCACTGTATTCGCTCTCGTGCAAAAAACCAAAAGCTGGTGAAATCAGGTTATGTTTACCACCAGTTTAGCGATATATGATTAAAATACCTTACATTTGTTTGCATAATTAATTACTGCAAAGCTACAGTCGTTGAACAACAATGCGAGCCTGATCTCAATAATTGCGTGAGTGGTGTTACGTCTAAAGTCGATATAAGTGCAAAGGCAATGCTGCTATAACTAACCAGGGTCATCTTCGTTACCAGATAAAACGAACGACGAATCGGCATCAAAAGTATTACGTGTAAACCCTTCGTCTTCTGAATTGTACTCAGAGCCCGAGATACATATGTTGCCCAGCAAACTGGATGCGGATTCGCGGTGGTTACGGAATTTTGAAGACGTTGAACATACAAGATCGACTATTTGCCGCAACGCTGCTGAGGCATCGCTATCTATAGCGCTCGTATTGTTGTCACTATGGGCATTGTCAATTACACGTATGATATCTAGCCTTCCTTCTTCTGTACAGTAGGCAATAAGATGTTCTATCGCTTTTTTAAATGTAACCATTGGGTTGCTAAGAAATTTCGATACATTTTGGTTAGCAAAACTGATTACGTCAGATGCCGGCACGTACCCGGTTCATTATACCATACCATACAAATAGATAATTTGTCCGTGGCAGACCAGGGGAGGGGTCGGCAATAATTGCAGGCCAGTACGAAATTTTTCGCTTTGTGCGATATATAATCCATACAAAGTCGTCAATATTGAATTCAGACATATTATTAGCAATAAATATAAAGATCCTATATAACGAAAGTAATAACAGAAAAAATATAAGAAGTGCATAAACTATATTCTTCGTCCTATTGAGCCAGGGTCCATCGCCGGCCATATTTACATCTATGGATCTGGCTCGACGCATAACGGCAGTTATGATCCGCTGGGCACTGAAAGAAATTTCTGTTTCAAACACTTCATGTACCATGAAAAGCCTTGCTGGTCAAATATTTCACTAACTCATAAGGGCAGTTATGATCCGCTGGACTATTAAGAAGGGCTTTGTTTCTCAGCTATTTCACTAAGACAGCTAATGGCAGCTGTAATTCTATGATATATGTTGTAGGGGAAGGCCAAATTTCGGTAGTAGTGAAATAGCTGATAGATCATAACGGCAGTTATGATCCGCTAGGTAATCTTGCGGAATCTAATCACTGGTTGGGACATTTCAAATGTCACAACCAATGAAAGCTTTGCAGATTCTATATTTTAATGTTATTTTACGTTTCAAAAGTGTAACTGTGATTAGGTACGCACGTAGTGTTAGTGAAATATCTGGCACAACCCATAGCGGCAGCTTTGATCCGCTGACTAAAATTCATGTCGCGCCGAAAGCATATAATGCCACTGTCAACGCCCCTGAATGTTAATTTGTCTTTTTTCAGTTAATGCCACGAGTTGTTCTTAGGTTAACTTACACTTGGAATTTTTTCATAAGAAATGTTCGTTGACTAGAACAAAGGAATTTAAAACAAAAGAGGTTAAGTTGACTTAAGACACTTATCATAATATTCAGTACAGCGAATAACTAAAACAAAAATGTCTTAACGTCGTTTAAGACACTTTAGCACTAAAGATGTACATATGTTTTGCACTTCCGACTTTCCTTCAGTTGCAAATATCTCGAGTTTTTCTCAATTAATGTACTTATGACATTTTTGCACGATGTCAGGTGTGGCCCAAACAACATATTTTGGCAAAAATGTCACTTACGACTTTTTTTGCGCTATAGTGACGATATATATAGTACCATGGTTTGTTATAACCATGCTGTTGTGGCCATAAAGGCACATGCTATGTAATTGATTCATAGTATCATGATCGCATCGTACATTTATATACCATTGCAATTACCATACATATTCATACATGTTTTCAGGTACACGTACACCGTTTGGCAATCCGATTCGAATGCACTTATATATATATATATATATATATATATATATATATATATATATATATATATATATATATATATATATCAGGGAGTAACCGGAATTCCGGTTCCGGTTCCGGCGAAAATCGTGTTCCGGTTGCGGTTCCGGCAAAGGGCAAAAACCATACCGGAACCGGAATTCCGGTTTAAAAATTTTGTTTGAAATTTTTCACATTTTTGCTTCATCTGTGATCCAAACATATGTAATATATATTATACAATGATCAAACTCCAATACAACCGAGCCAAAGAAAAGATTAACTAACCAATTTGCCGTGTGAAACGTAAGTAGGGCACATAATTTTAGCAGGAATTTTTCATAATTACCTGCAGGAGTTTGTTAAATCAACGCCAGGTCGATGCTTGTAGCAGCTATTTTAAACATCCAGAAGTCTGTGGGATACATTTGAATTAAACCGGTCCAACTCGGTAACAGAGTGTGGCTTACGCAGAAGTACTTAGCCTATGCTTGGCTAACATAAATTGCGTCAAGCACCAGCCGGTGCGCTTTAAACTTTGTAAATCAGGTGAAACTGAAGTAACGTTATCTGCAACGCAAGCAGAAACTGCTTCCTTGGCAATGAACTGTATTTATTGAAACTGTGCGAGCAGCATCACCTGTGTGTCTCATCTATAGCATTCTGATTAGAAAGTTATCATCATTATCATCTAACTGACGGGCACTGTTTGTCCACCGCTAGCCTAAACAGTGTCTCTGAACACTGATCAGAAAATTACCTTCTATCTATTATTTTATCTTAGAATCATATAAACCAATAATTTTAAGTTTGCTACAGAAGAACATGCAACAAACGTATGTGTAGTAATGGGAGGCGACTGGAGACAGATCGAAAGTGTGTATTCTACGCTCCAAGCTTTGTAAGCACATTCGATTTGACGCAGTATACGCAGTGGTGTATAGAGGAAGACATTTTGTTGCTCTGAATGTCCAAAAACCGACATATTTGATCGATAAATAATCATTATTAGCTTCCTCAGTCTCTTTAAAGTTTCAGAAAGGCAATAATACCATCGCAATACATTAAGTTTAATGTAAAAGTTATTTTTAATGCATTTTAAATCCACTATACCTTCATTTCTTCCATCATCTGTTTTACTATATATAAATTTCGAAGACCAGGTTCCGGTTCCGGATCCGGTTTAAATGGACGGTTCCGGTTATTCCCTGATATATATATATATATATATATATATATATATATATATATATATATATATATATATATATATATATATATATATATATCTATATATATATATATATATATATATATATATATATATATATATATATATATATATATATATGAATGTTATCGTCGTATCATGTTCATACCATAACTTTTGCATTGTAAAGGCCATAAAAGCGCCTGTAATTCATTATGATTTCATACCGTTTATGATCATTCTATTTGTACCGTATGTTGTGCTGATAGAGGCCGTAAAAGCGCCGACATCTGCCAGAATTTTGTACAGTTCTTTCAGTTATAATGACATGTTGTACCATTGATCATGAACATATATATTCGTTGTATATTAATCGTGTTGTTCGCCATAAAAGCGCCACTTACCACTGCTATTTATATGATAATTGTATCCGTTATTGTACTTTATCATGCATCAGTTTGGAGGTACCATTGATTGGGAATAATTCGTCTTGTTTAGCGTGCTTTTAAGGAAAATTCTAGGGATTTTTGCGTTTGTAGTTTTGTAAGTTGTAATTGCGAGTATGGTGAGCCCTTGCCATACTCGATTTGTGGAAAATTATTGGACGGTACGACTCCCCCGCTGAACCTAATATATATATGTAAGTAGGAATAGCCCTACTCCGCATGGTGGGACTGCGAAACTTACTGATAAATGTCGTAGGAAAGACTGGCCGTCACGTATACCCGTCACGACCGTCCTCACGAATGAGGACCACAAAAATATGGCTGCTCGCCCCAAAAGCGAACAGCAATTGAGAAAATTTCCTGAAAATTATAAGTACAAACCTAAAATATCAAAATTCCCAGTGTTCAATGTTATCATTGTCACTGGATAAGCTAATAAGATAAGACAAACTCTAAAATGAAAATTTATGAAAATCCGGCATCAGAAATATCGCTCCGGTCCATAACTCAAGAACCGTTGGGAATTCGAAGATTTAGTGATTAACATTTGTTATAGCAAATTTTACCGTCTTTCTAATGAGACCGGTTTCGTGGAGATCCGACCCGGCTCCACGGACTTATGGACAAATTAGTATGTAAGGGATTTAAACACAATTCATTGAATAACTTAACGAATATTGAACATATGATTATATATATGGCATCGTTGTGATCTCCAGATCCGAGGCTTTCTTTTGAGCCCGGACCGGTCCCGCTGTGCCCACTTTTCGGTACCCTCCCCCATGGAAAAACACGGAATAACGCCCCGACAGGCGTGTAACCCCTCATTGGATTCCCCTTAACCGGAATATATACAGAACAACCCCAGAAAAATATGCTCCGAACTCGCGGGAGCCGTTTAAAACACCCTACCCTGGGAAAAAATTGGCATGGACCCTCCCCCAAGAGCCTATTCCCCCCCCCCCCCCCGTCGACCGAATATGGTCCTGTTACATATCAGGATGAAACTTCCAGAGCACTTCGGCCATCTCTAAGGGGATGGCACCCTTTTTTCTTTTGCCCTCGCTTCTTTTGCTTTGTTTACTTAAGCCGCGTCTCCTAATTCCATTTATATAAAGTTTATATATTTGTATAAATTTGATATTAGTCGGCGTTTGTACAAACTTCGTATCAACTTGAAACTTTAATGTTAACAGCTCTTATCAGTAGAGCTTTTATATAAAATCAATATATAGTTTGACGTTTTCTAGTGGAGTTTCAGCTAACACTGTAAGTACTACGTACCAATTTTGAAGCTCCTAAACAGACACGTTCGGCCCTTGTAGTTAATATAGAATTGATATTAAAACAAGTAGTTAATATAAGTTTATAAATTTTGAAGTTTGAAGACTTGAAATTTATACAGAAATTCGAGTGAACACTGCCCGTATCATCAAAGAAGAAGCCGATAATCAAAAAGACCGAGCTTTTCAGCTTACTGTTACTTTAATATGAAATTGGTAGTTTGTAGTCGTAGATGGCTCTTTTATATAGAAGTTCTAGAAATTCGGAGTATTATTATTTAAAGTTTTATATAAGTTTAATATTAAGGAGGTAATAAATTATATTAATTAAAAAAATAAGATTCGGACATTAAATTTGTCCAAGAATGATCGGAATTTACTCCCATAAGAGTGTTGACTTAAGGGCTCAGAAAATGGGGCCAACTCGCCCCAAAAGCACTTTCACGGTTTTCGAATTCAAAAATTTAGTATTTAAGCAGAGACGCACGAGCTCTGCAGAGTTCAGTCTGTCTTCGGCAGCGCAGAGTTTGGTCGTTCTGCAGACAACTCTGGCGCTTTCTCTTCAGTGATATTTACTTCGTTAGCTTCTTTCGTTTTACTTGGTGGTTTTGGCCTACTATTTGCTCCTGCGAATGGACGCCGACCAATAGGAATCGAATGCGTAAGTGTGGACAGGGAGGTGGAATAATTTAGTGGAGTCTAGTCGATACTAGGTTATAGATAGGAGAGTTAGACAATAGGACTGAACATCGTCTTAACGAGTATTAGTGCAATGTTTTAGCCTCCCCTGTCCACATTTCTGTTTACATGGTAGCCCAGCCCGTCCTAACTTGCCCCGCAGACGTGTAGCCATGACTAGCCGCTCACATAAATTAATTAGTTGGCCGAAGTCAGGCTGGACCTCCCTCGGTCAATGAGTTAGGACACAAACAAACGCGACTCTCGCGTCAAGACTTAATTTTACATGATTCCCTGCGTCGAGTTAAGATTGAAAAATTTGGTTTTGAGCCGACCGAGGTTAAACAAAACATTTCTGGTTGAAGATTTAATAGAACTCGGAATCATCCATGGTCACACAAGTTTCATTTAGCACCTATCAAAGCCTGTTCTCAAGATTTATTCGATTTATGATTTCTTTGGACGAAAGTCCGTCCATTCATTTTTGCTGCTTTGTTAGTAGGAATTCAGGAGCATTGTCGGACTAAGTTACCTTATGAACTCAGTCAAATTTTATTAATAAGGCAATAGTGCTATAGGCAACGTCCGCATGCTAAAATTTTGTATTGAACCATAAACAGACGTACTGATATAACGCCTCGTGAGCGAGACGGCTCACCTAGGTAGAAAATTTCGTATATCTCGAGAACTATTCCAGGAATTTGGTTAATATTTTACCCGGATCTCGAGCAAGATCCGAGCTAGTGTTTCGATACTTAAAACGTGCAGACATCGCGTCGGAATCCTAAAGCCGACGACCCTGAAGGGGATCGCCCCCATCAAAGAATGAAAATTGAAATATCTTAAGATTTACTCCAGGAATTTAGCTGCAACTTTGGCAGTTTTTCAATAGTGATGTCTGTTATTGAATGTACTTATAAAACACATCGATTTTACTTCGGAATCGCAAACCCGATGGCCTTGAAGGGGCCTGCCCCCACCGAAAACGTAAAATTGATATATTTTAAGATTCTCTCCAGGAATTTTGTTGAAACTCTCGCTGTTTCTTCGTAGGAATGTCCGCTAGCATTCTAAAACCTAACTTTATCAAGTCGGAATCACAAACCCGAGGGCCCATCCATGCAAAATTTCATAGAGAAAGGCTGGTAGATCAGGAAGATATTGAGAATTGTAGTTTTTCCCCAGCCCCTACAGAACCAAACTCAAAATCTCGGTTGAAAACTAGGAGCCAGAGCAATCTAAGGATACAAACCGAATGAATTACAGTAAATAACACTGTTACGGTTGTACCGTTAACCGGGGCCTCCGCTTATTGACTCGCTTTGTCGAGTAGAAAACACTCGAGATAATAATTAAATTTTAGTACCAAATAGAGCTCTTTTCGAGAGCCTTTTGCAAATCAAAATAACTTAAGTTTTAGCAACTTTAGGATAATGCCGGTGACCGATCGCTACGCATAGTTCTCGTTCGAGTTAAATTTATAGGTACCTAAATGCTATTTTGACCCCTGCCCCCATGTTGGCATAAAATTTGTATAATAATAACGCACAGCCGCCTTCCGCATTAATCAATTGAACCCATAATAAATTTTAGATTATGTAGTGAGTCAGGAACTCGCTCGAGCTTGTCCCTTACCCTCGTTTAGTAGTAATATCGAATGATTCGATCTCCCTAGGGCGATATCCAACTTTATTAATTAAGTCAAGTACGTAGTGAATTAGTGCAGAAACTCAATTAAGCACACCAAGTTTGTTAGCCCATAGGAATTAAGAATGCTCCCGAAAGGTTAATTACTTCGGTATTGGCCTACGCACACGTTTTAGCGTATCGTTTAAAGTCGTAGTACGAATCGACAATACCAGTCTATAGAATTTGGAGCTAAACCCAATCGCATATCACTCAAATCATGTGCATAACCCGCATAGTAAATTAAGACAATAATTTTGTAGTAGGAAAAGCCTGAGATTCGGTTTCAACTTCAGTCTACCGGGACCTATGAGCCGTTTGAAATATAAGTCCGCCCGAACATTTTTAGCATCATTTTAGCTTATGTTTATGGACGCGAAAAGTCTGTTTTTGGCAGTTATTTAGATCATGGATCAACTGCAATTTAAGACCAAATTTTACCGTTTTGCCATTGTGCTTGTGAAGTAATTTTGTAGGGAATTGGAACCAAAATTAACCAGTACATTTGTACATCCTAGTGAAAATTTCATGGCCACCGTAAGTATGTATGTATGCGAGTAGGAAAATTTTAGATATCGTACCATTGTCGCATCATAGGAAAATCCATGAGTCGTACCAATGATTGCCTCCTAACCTTACTGTTTTGCCAATATATACCACTTCTCGTTTGTCATGATGTTTTGCCGTATGTTAATCCAATCGCTACAAATGCTTACTTATCATGTACCATAGCCTCGTGATTAGGATGAGCAAGATTGAGTCCCGCAAATTTCACATTGTACGCTTTGTCCCGTATGCCTCATTTCATTACCGTTTTTCGCTTACCTGAACCTGCTGTTTTGTCGGAGTACCTCCTTTATTAGCAATCGTAGTGCCGAGCAAGTAGTTAGTTCAATGGCGCCTCTCTTTTTATCGATAACTAACCGTATTACTTACCGGTAATGGCTTTTTACTTGACCCCCTGCTTTTCATGAGTAAGGTAAGCACAGCTGTCATTAGAAAAGACTTAGCCGTACACGCCGTGATGTGACACAGCCGTGAAAAAGGCGATGACTCCACAACTTACCAGTTTGACGCCCTGTTCATTCACTTAATAGCGTACAATATCAGCGACATAGTACCAGTTGTATTCGCCCGTGCAATATGTGTCTGTGTATGCCCAATTTTGTGACTCATCAATAAATGCTCAATTGAAACCCAAGCGATAGGTATTCAAAGAGGTTTGAAATCCGTCACCCCAATCGACGACCCACGTTCAGGTTTGACACGCGTATCGAAGAAGCAAACCTTAGCGTGACTCGCCGATTAAAAATAATTATATTAATTATGTTACTACGTATGTACGACTCATACTACTCGATTAGGAAAAGTCACAGCCAAAATTACAGCTCACGCTGAGCACCCAAAATAGGAAATTACACGCGCGAATCTGACGTTAAACGTCTAGGGATTTGTCGGACCCTAGTGGGGGCCATTGGCTAAATAAATTAACCGTTCCGAGAAAGTGGGAACCAATTTCGATCACACCTAAATGCCTAAAATTTTACACTTCCCGGGTTAAATGTGGATAGGGAATAGCGGTATGGTCTCTTTGGCCTGTGAGCAGGTGACGGAGCCGACCTCACTGGGGACCTCAAAGGTAGTACCTCGTAGACTACGTGCGCAACCCGTCCGGCAGGATCATAACACATCCTGTGAAGCGCTCCTGCGGCTTGCTAAGCTCCGTAATTTCTTGCGCCTGACCCGAATAAAAGAAAATTTACCCAATAGGTCCGCCCTTGAAGTCACGATAGCCGGGGTCGTATGGGCATTATGTTTGTGGAAGTGCATAATGCAGCAGCGTCACGTTGATATTACATATAGAATATATGATACACAAACTGTGCGCTGTTACTCAGTTTCGAACTTACAGGAAACCTACCTTTTCCTTACACAGAAACCATGCACTCGGAAAATGGTGGGACAAATAACAGTGGGCGATTTAATCGCCATTTCTTGTCTTATTAAAATAACAATGTCTATCTAATACAGCGTCACGTCGATCTAATACACATACGTCGATGTGCTATATGTGGATATCACACAATACCGGACAAGTTGGAACATAACTAACACCAACAATGAGTTTCCAATTCCAAAAAACCCATAAGTGCAAGCTGTCAGTCCCCCAGGACGTCACAATAGTATTAAGAAATTTGGGTCGAGGAACTATGGGGCGCCATACCCCCGTACCCATGGAACCACGAGTCGCAGAGCAAATCCAACACTGGAAATGAGTTGCCCAATCTCGAAAACCCCCAGTGAAACTTTTCAGCCGTCCAGAACATCAGAACAAATTTTCTAATTATGGGTCGAAGAACCACGAGGGTGCCACACCTCAAACTTCATAACTCCTGAACCGGAGCCTTAATCGAAAAACAAAAAAGGGAAACAGTTCGAAAGTTAACATAAAAATAACCCTGTTTCTGTGAAGGCGTAAAAAACCCTATTTTTGAACTCTGAGCCCGAAACCAGATCGCAAATCAAAAACGTTCCGGGATAGGCCATACTAAATATATTTAATATGCAATATATAACGCGACTGCACCAAGTGTAGTATTCTTCAGTATAATCTTCAACCCCTAAATGGACCCGCCGACCTCGGGGATGTGCGAGTCGCTGTAAGCCGCCCCCTAAATTTGGATCCAACAAATACGGAGACTACCCTCATAAAACAGAGAATTCAGAAGCTTCCTGTGATGAAGAAACGGCAAAGAATACAGTTATTGGACGAAATACATTAACAAATAACTCGTCGCTGTTTTGAATATTATAGGCATCCAAAGATCTCTATCTGACAAGTCCGCACTATTGTTGTTCCCTTCAAGTAGTTTCCATTTCATATCACTTTATATACATGTTAAACTAGTATCTGACAAGCGGGGTGAAACGGAGAGAGCGTGGTTCATCTATGGTTATCATTGTATGTAATCATGTAAAACGTCTGAAAACCCTGGCCTTATAATCCTGGTCTGGTAGGAGTTATAAAAACACCACCGTCGTATTGTGCATATCACAAAGCCTATATATAATAGCTTATATAAAAGCTCTAAAAATAAAACATCACCAAATAAGTAAGGAAAGATTAGGATTTTGAACAATATTTAAAGAAGACAGAGTAAGCGTTCAGCAAAAGGACACATCGTCAGCAATTTTGCTATCGAACATAAAAGCTTTATCGAAATTCATTCACCCGAAGATGAGTTATGAGTTACGCCGGCAGACAAAAAAGAAATTTTTTACGACTTTTTCCCTTTTTTCTTCAGTTTTAACTATGCTCGCTTCGCTGGCTCCATTTCAATAAATTAACAGAACCTTACTATCTAGAAACAAACTAAAGTAAAAACACAGTTTTTATAGCTACACAAACAACAAACCTCGCCGTCTAACAACGGTGTCACCGAGGATATATTTTGCATAATCGTTTCTGGAATTGCGACTGATAGCGCAGAAAGAAACAGCGCACAACTTTTAGCGGAGCCGCCTTCACGGCTCAAGTCTTCCGACTCAATTCTACCCAATTCCCTAAAACCAAATAATGATCGAATGATAAAAATATCTAAAAAATAAGTATTTCCGAAACAAAGTATAGCAATAAACTATAATTAAGTCAAAGCTTAGCAAAAGTCAATTTGTCTTATTTTATGCTGCCAGTAAATAATTGTTTATCACTCGTAATCACAGCATAGTCAAAATAAAATTTTAAATCAGTTTCAGTTAATATACGTACAGTTAATATATATAGTTAACAACGTAGAGCAAACCCATTACGAATCGTTAGCGAAAACTAACAGCTGATCAACTGCTATAACAGAATTTCTCATGAGCTGTTCGTTGACGAGTTGTATATTATTTCAGTACCGCTTGGCTGTGATGTAACGCCATATTGACTTAGCTATTTAGATTACGATAAGTCGTTTTACCGCAAGACATCCACAGCTATCCCTTGGCCACCTCTGGCGACAAACGTTGCAATGAAACCAGCGAGTTTTTCTGCAAGGTGTTCATACTGCTGCACCATTTGAACCATTTTAAGACTTCCGGCTATAAGAAAAATAGTTAAGTCAAAGGCCGTGTTCACACTGTGTTTGATTCGATCTAGTCCGACTTCTGGGCACTGGATGTGATACGATTCGACACGACCAACCTCTATAGACACGATATGTATGTATATGCAAGTGTATCAATATGTATGTATCAGGAAGCAACTGAAATTCCGGTTCCAGCGAAAATCGTGTTCCGGTTCCGGCAAAGGGCAAAAACTATACCGGAAACGGAATTCCGGTTTAAAAAGTTTGTTTGATTTTCCACATTTTTGCTTCATCTGTGGTCCAAGCATATATAATATATATATGTAATATATATACAATGATCAAGTTCCAATACAACGAAGCAAAATAAAAGATTAACTCAACAATTTCCGTGTGAAACGAAGTAGGGCACATAATTTCAGTAGGAATTTTTCAAATTAACCTGCAGGAGTTTGTTAACAAAACAAAGCCAGGTCGATGTTTGTAGCACCTGTTTTACTCATTCAGAAGTCTGCGATTTATGTTCCAATTAAACCGGTCCAACTCCGTAACACTGTATGGATTACATAAAGCTTAGCGTACGCTTGGCTAGCATAAATTGCGTCAAGCACCAGTCAGTGCGATTGCAATCTTTGTAAATTAGTTTACATTGAAGCAATGTAACATTATCTGCACCGCTTCCAGAAACTGAGTTCTTCGCAATGAACTGTTTTTAAACTGTATCACAGTTAGACTCATTCATAGCACTCTGATTAGAAACTCATTATCATTATCATCTAACTGACGGGCATTGGTTGCCCAACGCTAGCCTAAACAGTGTCTCTGACAGCTCATCAGAAAATTATCTTATATTATTTTCTCTTAGAACCATATAATCCAATAATTTCAAATTTCCTACTGAACAGCATGTAACAAACTGTATGTGTAGTAAAGGGAGGCGACTGGAGACAGAACGAAAGTGTTTATCCTACGCTGCGATGTAAACACACTCAATTTGACGCAGTATACGCAAGTGTGTCTAGTGGAAGGCATTTTTTGCTCTGGGCGCCCAAAAACCCACACATTAATCAATAAATGAACATTATTACCTTCCTCAATCTGTTTAAAGATTCAAAAAAGTAATAATGACATCACAATATATTAAATTTAATGTAAAAGTTATTTTTAATACATTTTAAATCCACTGTACACTCATTTCTTCCTTCATCTGTTTTACTATATATAAGTTTCGAAGACCATGTTCCGGTTCCGGATCGGGCTTAAATCAACGGTTCCGGTTATTCCATGGTATGTATGTATATGCATTTACGCACAAGATCATTCGAGTCAGTCCTATGAAATTGTGCATGCTGTGTCGGATCGGATGATGCAGTGTGAAACTTGTATAAAAACATGCAAATCGGATGGTATCGGACGCTATGTGAATATGCCAATACAATATTTCTATGAAATCCATGGAACTGAAACAGATAGCGTAAAGTGATTTTTGTAGTACGTGATATGATATTTTAGTAGCTTTCGATGTACCAATATTATATTTGGCATTTTCTGTTTTATGACCATGAAAAGTATATAGCTTTTCTGAAATCGCGTACACAATTTCAAAACATAAATTTTTCCACTTTCGGCATGGTTAATTACTCAGCCTTAGATCCGTGAAAAATACGGTTTATAACAAATCAAATTTAGCTAGTGAACCATTAGGCCTAACATTCATTAACAGAAATTTTCAGTGACTAGTCGTAAACGAAAAAATATTATTTGTATAACAGCATGCGGATGTAGCCACCATTAATGCGAAGAGAAAGAGATAAGCTACACAGATATTAGGCGTTTAGTATTGGCGGTAAACATCTGTAAGTGATGAAACAACACAATTTTTCAAGCTGCATTCGTGGTTATGGGTTTTAGTTCACTGCGATTCGTTAAAATACAACATGCCTCTAAAGTATGCGCAAAAGACGGACATGGGCAATTGCGTTCTTTCATGGCGACTTCGTACGTCTGCGTTAGTGCGAAACAGAGTCCAATCGCGTCTGTTTCCACGTCTGTACTTACTTTTTTGTTCATAAAATAGTACCGTTGAAAACCCTATGTTTATTGTAAAAGTCTTTACGCAACACTTTAAACACATTATATATACAGCTCATATATACACAATGAAATAGCTTGGCCCTACCTAAATATCTTTCAAAGTAAAATATTATTTAAGTCGTAAGAATTAACACTAGATGGACATTCAAATATATCTATGAATAGATAACTACAATAAAATATAGTTAGTATAAGATTAAATTTCGTATCTACACGCACTGCCAAAAATTAATGATTGCCACGTTTCCAACGAACGGACTTCCAGCGAACATTGAACACTTTTCAAACAACAGTAGCATTTTATATTAACTGGTTTTTCTTTTTTTAATTACACGCTCGCTTATATATCGAATATATTCGAACGAAGATTAAGCAGGTCTCGATCCTCGACGGAACAGCAGTTATTTGTGACCGATTGTATATTAACAGAATGAACTTATTACGAAACAGCTAGAGCACACCATTTGCTTTTATTTATATCCGTCACTGTAGCAGTCAAAATTTTAACCCAAACATATAAAGCAATATTAATACCAACGTATCCAAATCATTATGCAGAATCATATTCATAACGCCAAGCCACGCTAGCTTATATCGAAACCCACTGCAAAACATATGCTGTTTGTATTCAAGCGCGCTGAATTATAATATTTTTTGATTTTGAAGCCCGCAGCTGCACAGTAAAGTCCCACTTTTCACGGTAAAATGTAGCACCCCGGTTCATGCCTGCTGACAAAATTTTAGTAAACGAAGACCTAGTATGTATATGCAACAGATCCATACGGACCGTTACGAGGGGATTAATCCCGACCACAGCCTAATGGCAAACTTTTATCGAAAACCCATGATCTTGACCACGCAACATTGGCCAACATTTACGATAATCCTAACCACGCCCCAATGGCCAACATTTAGAAACTCCGCAATAAATCTGACCACGGTGTAATGGTGAACATTTTAGTGAACATCAGAAATCCTGTCCACAGTATAATGGACAACATTTTTAGCGAATACCGAAAAATCCTGTCCACAATGTAATGGACCACATTTTACCAATTACAAGAAATCCTGTCCACAGCGTAATGGTAAACATATTGGTGACTTAACCAATAATCATGACCACAGGTATAGTGGCCAACATTTCCGAATTCAGTCACCGGTGTCTCCCCAACCTGGGACACCCGACGGGAATAGCCCATAAGGGTAAAAAACCCACCGTCGCATTGCTATACGTACATCTATGTAAACAGAATCAATCAATCGCCTCTTAGCGTAAGCGAATATAAACTGAGTTCCTCTATTATATATACCGAACGACTACAAAGCCCTGTTGTCACCTCATATGTAGACTGTTTAACTGACACAAACCAGGAACCACCGTATATACGTGAACCAGTAATTGAAATAACTCGCCAGACCAATACAGTTATATAAGTACATAATTGCAACAAATCAGAAATCACCGGGTACATATGTAAATAATTGAAACAGAGCTGAAATCAAAGTATATATGTACGTAATCGGAGCAAATTCGACAGCACTATATATATATGTAAACGGCACGAGTCCGGAGTAATTAGGTTCAAGAGTCCCGCTATGTAACCGACTTGCATTTTCAGTATTTCGGCCTGCACCACCGACATTGTTTTGATCAAAATGGGCATCGTTATTGAGCGGAGCTCGGCGAAGCGTTTTTATTTTCTGTCTGGGAGTAAAAAGGTCGATGTCCGTCCGTTCATTCGGTCCGACGGATCTCAAGAACCACTGAACCGATTTTAAAAAACTTTTTTTGTTTGAAAGCCTATCATGTCAGAGTGTGCACCTGATATTTGGGATTAAAAAATTTTGAGTGGTTAATTAGTAATTAGCTAATTAGTTAAGCTTATGCAGCTAAAATAAAGAATTTTGCGATATTTGTGTTATTTATTGAAATAGAATCGTTTCAATCAAACCATTATAGGGTTTTTGGGTCGAAGAATTCAAATATAACATTTTTACCAATTATAAAGCCCTATACAATGTAGTTATTTGAAGAACATAAAATTGTGTACATTCGTAATGCCACAGCCCCAGCTCCTCTCACAAATGTAGTTTCACTACCGACTAGCTGATATTTCAGGGATGGATAATCGACAAGGAATTGTAACCGTATATACAGATATCTATATCCATCTATATACATATTGATTGTAGTGCCCTAAAGGCACGCCATGGTATATGTATTGGCATTATCATGATTTTACCATATTATAGTTGGCCGTATTATATATATATACCAGGGAATAACCGGAACCGTCGATTTAAACCGGATCCGGAACCTTGTTTTCGAAATTTATACATAGTAAAACAGATGATGGAAGAAACGAAGGTATAGTGGATTTAAAATGCATTAAAAATTACTTTTACATTAAACTTAATGTATTGCGATGCTATTATTGCCTTTCTGAAACTTTAAAGAGACTGAGGAAGCTAATAATGTTTATTTATCAATCAAATATGTCGATTTTTAGATATTCAGAGCAAAAAATGTCTTCCACTATACACCATTGCGTATACTGCGTCAAATCGAATGTGCTTACAATGCTTGGACCGTAGAATACACACTTTCGGTCTGTCTCCAGTCGCTTCCCTTTACTACACATACGTTTGTTGCATGTTCTTCTGTAGGAAACTTAAAATTATTGGTTTATATGATTCTAAGAGAAAATAATAGATAGAAGGTAATTTTCTGATCAGTGGTCTGACACCGTTAAGGCTAGTCAGTGCCCGTCAGTTAGATCATAATGATGATAACTTTCTAATCAAAATGCTATAAATGAGACACACTGTGATGCTGTTCGCACAGTTTCAATAAATACAGTTCATTGCCAAGAAAGCAGTTTCTAGCTGCGTTGCAGATAACGTTAGTTTACTTCAATTTAGACTGATTTCCCAATTTTACAAGCGCACTGGCGGGTGCTTGACGCAATTTATGTTAGCCAAGCATGCCCTAAGTACTTCTGCGTAAGCCATACTCTGTTACCGAGTTGGACCGGTTTAATTGAAACGTACCGCACAGACTTCTGGATGTGTAAAATAGCTGCTACAAGCAACGACCTGGGGTTGATTTGTTAACAAATTCCTGCAGGTTATTATGAAAAATTCCTACTGAAATTATGTGCCCTACTTACGTTACAGCAAATTGCTTAGTTTATTTATTTAATCTAGTTGATTTATTACGATCTTTCGAATGAGACCGGTTTCGTGGAGATCTGACCCGGATCCACTGACTTATGAATAAATTAGTAGGTACGTGGATAGGTAAAAATACATTTAATTAAATAACTTAACGAGTAGTAATCGCACAAAAATATACGTAGCATCATCGTGATCCCCAGACCCGCGGCTTTAATTTGAGTCCGGACCGGTCCCGCTTTGCCCACTTTTAGTTACCCCTCCGCCTCCCCATGGAAAAACACAAAGTAACGCCACGACCGGCGTGTCACCCCTTATTGGATTTCCGTTGTCGAGACTAACCCAAAAAATATGTAAAACACCCCAGAAAACTATGCCCCGAACTCGCGGGAGCCGTTTAAAACACCCTACCCGCGAAAAAATTTGACATGGACCCTCCCCCAAGAGCTTATTTTCCGAATACGGTCCTGTTACATATTGTTTTGCTAGGGCGGACATACTGAGTCCGAAACCCAGTCTTATTTGGCACACAGGCCATCACCCAAGAACCCCCACCCTCTTTTTACCCCTTCGCCTTCGTTTCTTTTCCTTTGTTTACGCAAGCCGCGTCGTCTAACCCCAATTCCATATATATGGCCCGATAGGGGTCCGCCCCTACCCGAAATTTAAACGTCAATAACTCGATGTTTACTCCAGGAATTTTAATGAGTTTTCTCGTATATATAGGGGCCCTTTAGGCCTTTCGTTTAAGCTATTGAGCCCGGCAAAGCCATGGCCCGTTCAAAAGTTATAGGCACTCCAAGTCCGAACCGCACAGACACCGTTCGGATTGCAGTTCAAATTTCACAACTTAGACTATTTTCGCAAGCCTGTTTCGGTCTTGCTTTTACACGTATTTTGGTTATGAAATGGAAAATATTATTTTCCCCAGTGTTGGTAACTCAAATTTTGTAGTTCGAAATTACCGATATCGCTCGATGCGATATCGAGCCTATCGGGTATTGGCCCGACGGACCATTTTTGTGAGGACCATTGAACCGGTCCTAGCCAATTGACAAAGTAGGTCCATCCCATCCCTGTGCAAAATTTCACAGAGAAAGGCTGGCAACTAGTAAGATATTGCAAACTATAGGTTTTCCCCAGCCCCTACCGTTTTGTACTCGACAACCTCGGTCGAAAACTAGGAAACCGAGCAATCAAAGGATAGAAATCGAGTGTACCTCAGTTAAGAACATTCTCACGGTCGTCCCGACAACCGGGGCCTCCGCTTATTGACTCGCTTTGTCGAGTAGGACCAGTCACAAATTTCACTGAAACTTTAGCTTCAAACAAAGCCTTTTTCGAGAGCCTTTCTCTATAGATAAAATAACCGTAGATGTTATACTTTTCGAATGGCGTCCATGGCCTTTACGGCATCGCAACGCGTAGTTCTAGTCTTAGTAGGATTGGCAAGCCTCTGAATATAATTTTAGCCCCTGCGAAAACGCCCGGTAGTCGGCGTAAAGTTTGGATAATGAGAGCATACAACCACTCATTTGGCATCGGTTAATTAGACTCAAGGTAGTGTTTAACGTCAGTTAGAAAATGTCGGTCCTCGCTTACTTTACCGGGACCTATAAGCCACTCATTAGACAATTAATTCAAGCAAGTTTGACACTCATTTGGCTCATATTCGAGGACACGAAAGTCCATTTTTGTAATTATTCAAGTCCCAAACGAGCATGGATTTAGGACTAAATTCAGTATCGTTATTGTTTTGTTTGAAAGAATAATTCCATAGGATTTGGGAACCAAAATTAAGTCTCCCTCGTCTTGCAATTTGTAGTATTATACCTTATGGTCACCGGCGACATGTATGTATGTATGTGAGTAGAAAATTTTTTGTACTGTACCACTGTCGCACCATAGAATTCAGGAGTCGTACCGATGAGCACTTCATAATCTTGTCCTGGTATTAATAAGTATCGTTGTTGTAGGTTAACTTCATCGCTACTAGCCGCGATTATAAATAACTGATTATCATGTACCATAGTCTCGTGATTAGAATGAGCAAGATGAAGTCTCGTAAACGTCCCGTTGTACGCTCTACCCCGCATACATTGTTAGTTTCCGCCTTTCGCTTACCTGAACCTATTGTTGTGTCGAAGTACCCTCTCTGTCAGCAAACGTTGTACCGAGCAAGTAGTTAGTTCAATGACGCCTTCCTTTTTATCGATAACTAACCGTAGCGTTTAGCGGTACTGACTTTTGATTTGACCCACTTTGTTTCATGAGTAAGGTGAGCGCAGCTGCCATTAGAAAAGGCTTCACAGCACACGCCGTGTTTTGACTCAGCTGTGAGAGTTCCGTGAAAAAGGCGATGACTCCGCAACCCGCCCCAATTGATGCCCTGCTCATTCTCTTGTTAGCGTACCATATCCGCGGCATAATGCTTATTGTATTCGCCCGTACAATACGTGTCTGTCTATACACCCATAAATTTTGTGACTCATCAATAAATGCTCAATGGAAACCCAAGTTGTTCAAGTGTTTTGCTGACCCTTAGCAGCGATAGGAACCTAAAGGGGATTGAAATCCGTTACCCCAATCGACAATCCCCGTTCAGGTTTGACACGCGCATCGAAGAAGCAAACCTTAGCGTGACTCGCCGATTACAAACAAGCTCGTTAATTATATTATAGTGTACAAGTACCACTAGTGCGACTCATAAGAGAAACTTACCGCGAATTATAAAACTCACGCTGAGCACCCTGAATAGGAAATTTACAGGCGCGCGAATCCGACGTTAAACGTCTAGGGATTTGTCGGACCCTAGTGGGGGCCACTGGCTAAACTAAATAAACTAACCGTCTCGAGAAAGTGGGAATCAATTTCGCTCAAACTTAAATGCCTGAAATTTTACACTTCCCGGGTTAAACGTGGAAAGGGAATAGCAGCGGTTTGGTCTCTTTGGCCTGTGAGCAGGTGACTGAGCCAACCTCCCTGGGGACCTCAAAGGTAGTACCGCGTAGACTACGTGCGCAACCCGTCCGGCAGGATCAGAACACATCCTGTGAAGCGCTCCTGCGGCTTGCTAAGCTCCGTAATTTCTTGGGCCTGACCTGAATGAAAGTAAATTTACCCAATAGGTCCGCCCTTGAAGTCACGATAGCCGGGGTCGTATGGGCATTACGTCTGGGAAGTGCGTAATGCAGCAGCGTCACGTCGATATTACATATAGAATATATGATACACAAACTGTGCGCTATGTTACTCAGTTTCGAACTTACAGGAAACCTACCTTTTCCTTACACAGAAACCATGCACTCGGAAAATGGTGGGGCAAATAACAGTGGGCGATTTACTCGCCATTTCTTGTCTTATAAAATAACAATGTCTAAAATATGCTTTCAAATTATTACAGATGAACTTAGCATGTTACCAGTAAGCTTTGGTTTGGTTACACAGCTACTACTCCAGTATATTTTCGCACAGCAAAATCCGAAAAAGCGCTCGCAGTTATAACTTTAAATTAGAAATTATAACTACTCAAATTTAATTCTTACCCTATTCAACTGGCTTCTTCTAATAGGGAGCGCGGGCCCTTGGCATTTTCCAACGCCGTCTAGCGAAGAACAGGTGTCCCGGTTCGTACCCTCCTGTAAAATTTTTTGACACCGCAAAACGCCCCCTAGTTGGTATAAAAGCATAACTGACAAAATCCACAAAAATACCTTTATAAAGTTCAAAATTCAGCTGAAAAGTTTCTCTAACATCAATAGTAAATACAGTTTAGCATTTTCCTTTAAATCACTTAATTTGGGAAATTTTTTAGATTCTACCAAAATTTTTTTAGATTTTAAAAACTGGGAGCCCCATTGCATGTCCCTTGGCAAAATTTATAGCGAATACAAAAGCCAGTGCTAAGCTGTCAAATTAGCAATTTAGTGCATCAAGAATTACCTATATATGCTGGATTGATAGTAGCATCAGTATTATCAATTATTGATAAAGCGAGATTCAATACTTACTTAGCGAGTAATTGTACTTGACAAACAGTGCGCATAGCGTTTCTTCTATGGGCTTAACCAGCGACGAAGACTTCGCTTGTTCAGTATTTTCTAGGAGTTTGAAACAAAGATTACCAACAACACTGAAAAAATGAAAAAATATCTTCATAACGGCAGCTATATCAATCTTAACTCAACAAATTGGACCAGAAATTCAGCTGCTAGCCTTGTTCGATGGCACAAAACAATTTGTTTCGTCCGGCCACTAAAAGCTTTCCTGGATCAACAAAAAATTGACAATAATTATTCTAAGATTACTCTACGAAACTAAAATTTATACAAACTTCCGGCAAAATTTATTCAGAATACGTGTTAACAAAGAGCTATAGACGAGTACGCAGAATCGCAATGGCCATGTAGTAATCATTTTAGTCATTTAAATTGACACGGGATTTCAGCAATATCTATTAAATATGAAAGGCGCTTCAACCGAGGGCACACAATGTACCCCTTCCTTAACGGACTCCAAGCCATACTCTCCGTTCATGTCCCTGCCAATAATTACGAATGAATAACGATACTAATGCAACAGGGAATGATCGGAACCGGAACCAGCAACCGGAACCGTCCATTTAAACCGAATCCTGAACCTGGTCTTTGAACCTTATATATAGTAAAACAGAGGAAACACCAAATGAAGGTACAGTGGATTTATAAAGCTGGCATCTCCATCGACCTCCAAATCTCGGGGGGGGGGCATGTCGAAAAATGAATGAGGGGCCCCCTCATTCGGAATGAGGGGGCGAGAAATCTCGGGGGGCATGAATGAGGGGGCGAAAATTCTCGGGGGGGGGGGCATCGAAATTTTGATGGCAGGATTTTGATCAACAGGATGCCATTTTAGCTGCCATTGATCCCCCCGCGGAAATGGAACACGATGATGGTGAAAGTGACGATGTCGAGGTTGTTTTGGACGATCAGGATGATTTAATTGGCGCCAACGTCTCCGTTGACTTTAGCGGGTTCGGTTCCAGTGAAGTGGAGGGCTATGAAGGATGTTCGTCGTCATCCGAGTCCGAGAGTGCTGCTGGGGACGTCGGAGCTGCTGGCCGTGCTCCGCCAGCGGCCGAGTGAACGTGGTGCCGCTTTTTACGATCCCAAAACTTTTTTTAAAAAATAAAAAATACAAAAAAAATTAAAAAAAAATAAAATGACAAAAAAACAAAAAATTATAAATGCCAAAAATATATCCCGAAACTTGTGGGCAGTAGCACAGCCGCTGCCAACACCGCTTGCTCGCTCGTTATCGCTCAACAACGCCTAACAACGATGTCAATCAATATCGAGGAACACGATGTGGACTCTCTGGTGAGCCAAATTAAATTATTAAATATATGTAAGAAAATGTGGTCGGATGGAGCATCCTACGTAATGCCAGCCCCGCAGGGAAAAATTTCGAATTTCAGCGAAACACGGTGTCAAAATCAGCGACTTTTTTTGCAAAAGTCCATTCCGGAAACTTGGCAAAATTTAACAGGTGAGCCTGAATGAGGGGGCAAAAATTCTCGGGGAGGCATGAATGAGGGGGCCCCAAAATTCTCGGGGGGGGGGGGTCGAATGAGGGGGCGACTTCGATTTCGGGGTGGGGGGGCATGGCCATCTCGGGGGGGGGGGGGGGGGGCCGCCCCCCCGGGATGGAGGTGCCAGTAATGTATTAAATATAACTGTTACATTAAACTTAATGTATTGCAATGGCATTATTGCTTTTCTGAAAGTTTAAAGAGACTGAGGTAGCCAATAATGTATTATTTATCAATCAATATGTCGGTTTTTGGACACCTAGAGCAAAAAATGCCTTCCACTATATGCCCTTGCGTATACTGCGTCAAAATGAGTGTGCTTACATCGCATGGAGCGTAGAATAAACACTTTCGCTCTGTCTCCAGTCGCCTCCCTTTAATACACATACGTTTGTTACATGTTGTTCTGTAGGAAATTTGAAAATATAGGTTTATATGATTCTAAAAGAAAATAATAAGGCAGTTACACTATTTTTATACCATTTTTGGTGCTCGCTTCTTTTGATGTTTGCACAAAGAATTGCTCCCCACATTTCTCAACGTTCCGCCGCCACTGATCTGAATGCTATAAATGAAGCAAACTGCGATACTGCTTGCTCAGTTTCAATAAATACAGTTCATTGCCAAGGACGCAGTTTCTGGCTGCGCTGCAGATAACGTTACTTTGCTTCAATGTAGACTGGTTTACATACAAGCGCACTGGCTGGTGCGTGACGCAATTTATGTTAACCAAGCTTACGCTAAGTACTTCTACGTAATCCATACTCTGTTACCGAGGTGGACCGATTTAATTCGAACATACTCGGCAAACTTCTGAATACAGGGTGTCCGCGCATTTCCGGTCATGAATTTCCAGGATTTTTTGAGCGAATTTCCAGGATTTTTAAATGCAACAATATTGGTGAGCGGATGAATTTTTAAGCTTTGTAATGACTCTTTTTTCATTTGGAGTACTTGTTTTTGGATTTCATTGGTCGCAGACACCCTGCGTCATTACGATTTTCCCATAAGAAAAAATTACATAAGTATTATACATATTTTGAACCAGCGTAGAAAGTTGAATAAGCTATGTAGCTATGAGCCAATTGGCGAATTCGGGGAAACGATTTGCATCTAACCAGGAGTCGAAAAATTTGTATTTCGATTTCGGCATAATTATATTACTTATCAGTACGTCTGAAGCACAAATAAAATTCAGAATATATAGTTATACTCTGGAACCCCAACAGAGTTAATCTGTAATAACTGAATCAAATGAAATCTGAAACCAGTAACTACAAACAAAGAAACAATGCTGTGGTTCAAGAGCCTATATATATTCTGAAAATTATTAATTAATGATTCAGAGGCGATGATAAATAATATATAAAAGTATGGCTCGTGACGCTGATGTGGGAAAATCTGAAAGAAAAAAACAACAGTTTAACAATTTTTAAAAAAAATACAAATTTTGTTGAAAAATGTTTATGAATTCCCAGGATTTTTCTGGCGATTTTCCAGGATTTGCCTCTTTTTACACTATGGTCCTTTCAATTTCCAGGATTTTCTAGGATGCAGAGCCAATTTCCAGGATTATCCAGGATTTTCCAGGACGCGGACACCTGGTGAATATGTAAAATAGCTGCTACAAGCACCGACCTGGCTTTGTTTTTTAGCAAACTCCTGCAGGTTAAGATGAAAAATTCCTACTAAAATTTTATGCCCTACTTACGTTTCACATGGCAAATAGCTGAGTTAATATTTTCTTTTGCTTGGTTGTATTGGAGCTTGATCATTCTATATATTACAATAATGTTTGGACCACAGATGAAGCAAAAATGTGGGAAATCTCAAACATAATTTTTAGACAGGAATTCCGGTATGGTTTTTCACCTTTGCCGGAACCGCATGCGGAACACGATTTTCGCCGGAACCGGAATTTCAGTTACTCCCTGTAATACAGATAATTGTTGTTCACGCGGCGACGGGAAATAGAACAAGCATGGATATACTAGCATGAGGTTAGTCACATTCAATGAGAAGCGGTTTTAGGAGGATGCGAAAGATATTATGATCGCTGCAACGCACGGCTGAAATGAGGAGGTACGTAACGCCGGACGATGAATCCTAGACACGTAATCCTTCTAAATTCGAGAGGCAGCCAACACAACCAAGGCAATGTAAGGTCGTTTTTAAACCAATATGACCGCCTATTTCTTGCTCCAATAAACAAAAAGAAGAGTAAAAATCACATCTACTTTAAAAATTTAATTTCAAGAATGCTTTTAGCGTTGTAGGCCGTTATCTCAATATCAGTTAATATTCGCAAACTCATTCCTATCGTTCTGTACAGAAATTATATTTGAACGCCAGCAAAATAAATGTAACTTAACACTGTGGCTTATTGAGCTGCTACGTATGGCTATAGTAATAACTAGCGGTACTATGAAATGGCTGTGTATTTGAAAAATGGAAAAACAACAAAATAAAAATCACAGCTACTTTAAAAATTTAATTTCAAGAAAGCTTTTAGCGTTGTAGGCCGTTATCTCAATATCAGTTAGTATTCACAAACTCATTCCTATCGTTCTGTACAGAAATTATGTTTGAACGCCAGCAAAATAAGTGTAACTTAACACAGTGGCTTACTGAGCTGCTACGTATGGTTATAGTAATAACTAGCGATACTATGAAATGGCTGTGTATTTGAAAAATGGAAAAACGCATACTACATGAGAATTCCGCTAATGCAAAAAAGGTACCTCACTATGAACCACAGATATAACTGTTTCCTGTTTTACTAAAGCTTATGTGGCCTATTGATTATGATACCTAATGAATCAGTTGAATAATTTAGCAAAGCTTTATATATATCATTTGTCTCCGCGCTCATGCAATAGCAGTACCGGTCGCTTAGGGTATTACCTTATTATGTTGCACAATTAATTACATTTATAATCGTTTACTATGTTACGAAAAGTTTATGTAGCCTGTTGATTAAGTTACCTGATACCTAATGAAGCAAGTTGAAGAAAGAATCAAAGCTTTATAACAATAATTGTCTCCTTTAACACATACCTTTCAAATGCACATTTCTATTTAATATATTACAGCTAGATGCTAAAATATCTTAGTATTGTCGCATACTTTTTTATGAGATTTCGCAACACAAAACTTGTTTATAATGCTAATAAGTTAGCTGAATAAATAGGCGTGCGTTAACACGCTGAACAGGATACCCATACGTATTGTAACATCACTTAATACAAATCAAAGCACTAAAACAATGTTATACCTAATAAAGTCAGGGTCGGGTACTGGAGGCTCCCACAGGTTCTTTGTGTCTTCGTTGCGGAGAAGCTGACAGCAGCTGCAAACCATGCGTTGCTTTTCGACAGCGTACGTAACCGGTGGTTTTGATTTACCCTACAAAACAATTATTCGACAATGACAAGGTAACAAGTTTTGCAACGCTGTATACTCAAAAACAGTAACTCGACTTTTGGCGCAATATTTGATAGTTTTCAATGTAAAGCAAATGTGGCGATATGGAGAAGAACGTTTACCCCTGCCTCTTCCCTCAAGCCAAATCTGACGGCTCCGCACAAATTAGCAAAAATTGATTAAACCTTTGGTGGAAATTGGGTAAATTGGCATAAAAAAATTAGAGAAATTGAGAAAAATTATGAGTTACTGAAATCAAAACTTTACCCTCCCCCATCCTACAAGGAATATCAACCTCCCCTAAACCGAAAGACGTCCAACACCTATCATTTGAGTAGAACAGAGATTGAGCTTTAGCTGAAGATATAATCCTTACTGCTAACTAGGACAGTGCAATTTCCACATCACCTTTCTGGAACTCTGAACTTTAGCTCACAACATACAGTTTATTAAATTAATAAACTAAACTGTTAAAACGATTTGCGTTGAGTTTTTGATATTTCAACACGATTATTACGTATACGGACAAAATTTAGATATGGTTTTTCTTTTGACAATAATAGTTTTGATCAGGGATGATTTATTCCGCTTGATATGGTTTAAACTTAAAGCGTAATACATAATGGTGGCAGTGAAATTCGTCTATCCAGTTCGATTACACATCCATTATCTCTTCAACTGCAACAATAACAGCGTTAAGGGTCAACGAAATATCCGATTAGTCGGAGCCGAAATTTAACAACCCTGTATAGTTGTCAAAATCACTGTAGTTTTCAAAATCTCATTTTACTACCTCCCACCCCCCTGTCTGCATGTATGTATACGCGGTATATATGCTCTATATTCGCTGGAAAATCGAACATACAGTACTTTTCGGCCAGCCCCAGTAGGCTGCATCGGTCCAGGTCCCGGTAGAATTCTTGCCCCGGTACAACACTAGTAATGACAACCATCAAATCATGTAATGTTTCTTTGAAGGCTTGGTCAATTTTGTGGATATAGAGTTAAAATGCTTTCAGTAATCAACTAATGTGATAAAGGAACAGTGGGGAGGGCTACTGATTTAAACTTTCACCTTCGCGTTGTCCTGGAAATGTTATTTTAATTTGAGAATCCTTAACTCAACACGCAACGTCCGACCGTCTCGCGCTATAGCCCAAACGAAAGCTTGAGATTTCATTTGTACCCCTTAGTTAGGGTCGAAAACGGACTCCAACTTCTTCCTCCGTAAAAGTGTGCCGAAAGGCCTTGTATCTGGTCAAAATGGGGTATGAGAACACAAGTTTGGTATTGGGCCAAGATATCTCAGTCAAACACGGTTAATTCTAAGGCTCTATAAAATTGAATATGAATGTTTTGCTCAAATTTGCCTTTGATACATTAAGGTTCAAAAAATTGTAAAAGTGCCCGTGAGACCGGATTATGCGAAAATGATCATATCTCCACAACCAATAAACATGGTTCTCTTAGTGCAAACAACCAATGCTCCTTTTTAGGCCTCACTTTATAAAGCGAGATGTAGCTACATATAATGTATTAATGTGGTATTAATTATATTTTAGGATTGTAAAAAATATGTATTTAAGTGGCTGTTATCTCCTTAACAAACGAATTAAATTGCACATGCCGAAACACTTGGAATTGAAACATCTGGCCTCGACAAGTATCTACTTTTGAAATACCTTAATTCAACAATCACGACCTAAATGAAATTGTGTAATGGGCACACTAACATCATACAAAGATTATGTAATGGTTAAACTAAGCATCGTTAAATATAGGACACGTTGCAAGATATTTACGGAACACTGGAGACCCAACGGTCAGAGCAAAGTATCTTGGTTTTCCCAGCGCTGTACGTTACCGCTGAGCATGCAAAAGTATTAAAGCAATGACTAAGCATTTATAATATAATTAGAGACAAAACGGCAAGCCAATTTCTGGACTCTCCATTATGGGGATCCTCCACCTCACTCCCCAAAATCCTCCCATATTCGCCCCCACACTCCCTCACTGCAGGAAATCCCTCTTGTTTGATATTGATTCAGAACACACAAAAATATAAATAAGTGGTGGACAAGACTGTTTACTGTCTTGTGAAAGATAAAAGGCAGTTACGGCTTCTACTAAATACCATCACTGTCAAAAATGTCTACACATAACAAAAAAGGCGCAAAATATTGAAATTCCTCCATAAGAATGAAGACTTACATTTTTTGCGAGTAGAAAGACTATAATAGTTCTGTATTTCGAAATGGTCATAATAAATTTTTTGACGTATTCAATAAGATGGCTAAATAATAATATTTCGATTTGCTGAGTCGAATCTGATCGGATTTGACGTTTCACAATTTATAACTAATTTATTTAAATGAAGTTGCTCAAGGAAATATTTTAAATCGGTCGATCTTGAATGAGTTCAACTCACATTAATATAGCCCCAAGAATTGCGCTTCAAATCGAGCTCATTGCAAATTAGAAAATATGGTTATTTTTAACATGATTTCACTTGCAAACTAAAATAAAACCAAATATTACGACTTCAGAGACATATATCATACGTTTTGGGAGCCATACCCAAGATTTCAAACCATGGTTCAGCACCAAATTCATTCGAAAACGACCGATACTTTCAAGGGCGAACCTATGTAAATTCACTTGCTATAAATCATGAAAAACTCGACGCCGACCGGACTCAACATCCTAGATTACAATAGCTTCCCATTTTAACCATCTTAGTATACTCATCTTGCAATATACCCGGCATTATATCTCCATTAAAATAGAATCAAATTTCAGTGATGATTATTAAATACTTATCAATTATCGGAATGTATCCATGAAAATTTCATATGTTCGTTCAAATAGCTCTTTGTATAACAAACTTTAATAAGTTGATTAAATGGTACTTTTGCTATATTAAACCCTCATAAGGCAACACGCGATGATGACGCCAGCACAGGTATGAATTCTCAGAGTATATCCGCTCAGCACCGATCGCGAGAACTACATGGGCTTACTTACTTACCTGTCTGCTGCAATATTTATTTTGATATTAAATAAGAGTACATTAGCATATTGCAAGCGATGGTGAAACAAAGGAAGCGTGGTTTTTTCAAGCGGTCATTTTATGTAATCGGTTTGTAACAGGCTTTATGTTTTATTGATATACTACATAAAACCTCTGTAACAGTAAATCCATTGAAAACTCCAAATCCTCAACGACCGTAAGCCCATCAAAAACAATAGAAAATGCAAGAAGTATTCGTTCTAATCTCGAGATAACTAAACTATCGTAACTGCTGTACCGAAAAACTTGCAGTAATCGGCGCTGTCCTATTTGGGGTGGGATTCAAAACTTCGTCAATTATGGTCGCTATCGACTCCGGTCTTCAATATTCGACTTACCGAGATGTCTAGATAATTCCTGACCCAAAATCTCAGTTTCAAAAAGTTCTGGATTTTTTAGATGTTCCCTTGGTTCCATCATAACCGAAAAATCTATTTTTCCTTCTTGTTCGTAATTTGCCGGAGTGGACCTATATATGTACGTAAAATGATTCGTAGTCAATATTTACCATCTTTACTTTAATTCGAGACAAATGTATTTATTTTTTCAGAATATATACTTTGAAGTCAATTATCACAGTTCATAATGGCTGGACGTCCTGCCAATTCCTGGCATTCATTAATATTGTCCAACTAACCACAGAAGAGAACGCTACTTTTGAATTATTAGCAACGATGTCGCCTCATCAATAATTTACCAACCTATGTTGGTGACAATCCCTGTTATCTTGCCGAACGTGGTGATTTAGCGAGGCATGACAATTTTGAATCGCTGTGCACCAACTATAACAATTGTCGCCGAAAATATATTATTCGCTTAAATTCATTTTTGTCAACCACCACATCTCACCAGCGCATGCCACACTACTTATAATAGCATATCGACAATCTGCCACAAGAGTGAATCACTAAACAAAAAATACAGTTGATAGGCATAATTATTGTCGAGATATCGCAGTCATTTTTTACCGAGACTAATGGTAACAATTAACAATTGGTGGGCCAGGTATCAACGTAAAAATTCGCCAACAATTCATAGAAAAACAAATCGAAGCATTCATCAGCCAGCTGCAGCATCAATATCTACATTAACAGTAAGATAACTTTGTTCTATATAATAATATGTGCTGTTATCACTAAGCCCTCGGCGGGGTGCCGCACCAAGCTGTACCCTCACTAACAATATCATTAAATATTAAATATCAAAAAACACTTATAGGCTTAAATTACAAAGTGAAACTTAGATACCTCACCAACTGATTTAAGTAACACAAAAAATTTTGCATTCACGTCAAACCACTATCAATATTCTGACTAACTTCTTCCCACAACAGACGAAAAAAACAAATTTTTAATATCTTTTCCCCTAGCGCCCTGAGTGGAAACTCCGGTGGATCAGTTTCAATTATTTGAATACAAGTGAATAAATTAGATAAGAGTAGTAAATTTTCCCTCGTTATAACAAATATTGCGAGCTCACGAACTCAGTCAATTTGGAATAGCAATAATTGCACACGAACAAACGCTTAAAATTTTATTACATAAACACATACGCCCACGTCGATCAATCTAAACACGCATGGTTGCAAGCAAGCTCATGTACACACAAATCCGTACATACGCACATGAACGCAAATGAGCTTAAATGCAGGCGCAGACATACGCGAATTTTTTTGAACGCGCTTAGGTGTTTTGCTGAACAATTAGTTCAGTCTGTGGCTTTGTTTAAATTTGTTATAAATCATAACGACAAGACGTACACTGTGACAATATTGTCAAAAAAATTGAAAGCATTACTTGCAACGTAGTTTGATCAGCAACTGCCTTCTCGTTAAATTCAATGGTTTGAGCTGCTAAATAAACGGTTATAACTACCGCGTTACGCATTCGAGCACGGTCGTCAATGTCGTCGTCGTCCGTAAGCACTGAAAAGATTCTACAATCAAATCATTGGACGCTTATGAATCTTTAACAAAACTATCAAATTTGTTGCGAGATGATTTTTCAGGCATTACTTTCGTTCGACTACATCGAGCATCACGGTTTACTAATATTAGACAGATTTTTAATCAATCGAAAAACTTGTTATCTTCTGAGCCGGGAGACGCAGCTAAAGTATTACGTCTCCGAATGACGATGAAGACAAACAGGGCGGACCCACTACGGGATTATCCAAATGTACTGACGGAATATCGATTATATTAACATCTTAAGGCATAAAATGCAGACTCTCCGGCACTCGTATTTGACATGTCTCAGATTGGGGGTGGGAGAATGCTCCACAAAAACGAGTAAGAAATTCAACGACGACATGTGTTCAAAACGATTTTGGTTATTTGAGAACGACTATCCATATACTATATCCTGGAAAGACAATACGGTGCGTGCTTTGATTTTCAGTGAAATGCAGCTGCACTGCAATCACTATACAGCCCCAGTGCCGCTAAAACTAACAACCAGAGAAGTGGCTAGTTTTCACGATCTTTCTTAGCCTGCTATATGTGGCTAAATTCATACTGGTTTGGCGGTTAATTTAGTGTGTCCGAAAAGAAACGTCTAACATGTAAATAAAAACTAAAAAATGTAAGAGTCGCCGTCAGAGTGTATCTCGTTTATTCAACTTCTTCTGAACTAGTGGTGGGCCGGTTCGGTCATTTCACGAAACCATGTAATTTTAAACACCACTTTTTGAAGCCAAAATGAAACGTTTTCGAATGTACAGTGTTTAGACCCCTTCCGACGCAAAAAACCTTGAATTTTTCGAATATCGACGTCTCTATGCAAAACGAACTTCCTGAAACTGTTACAGGGGTCGCAAAGAGCCCCCTGGGTTTGAATTTTAATCCGAAATAAGTCTTTATTCTATAGGTTGACGCAGCGACACATGAACTATGGTCTGTTTGTATGCAAGCCGGACAAAAAGGGTCGCGGTCAAGCCATTTGGAGGACATGTGGCCTATAAGTGGTGCAGCTAGAGACCTTTTGAGGTTAAAAATGATCAATTTAGGACAAGCGTGACGCAGAAGTTTCTCTAGCGCAGCGGATACAGCACATACAGATACCATTTTATGCTCACAAACCAACCATGAGTGGGAGATGTCCGACGGAAAATTTCAGGCAGATCCATAAGCCTTGTAAAAATTGACACCCCGATATGTGTAAGTCGGGGGGGGGGCTACACCTAAAGTCGGGGGGGGGGGGCAACACCTGAAGTGGGGGGCTACACCTTAAGTAGGGTGGGGACCTACACCTTTCTACAACATATAACGCGTAAAACCTTAACTACTTCTAGAGGTTCTGGATTTGGTCGGGGGGGGGGCTACATTTTCATTAAAAAATTTTAATACATGGCCCGACTCTAGTGGGGAGTTCTATCCGGCCTATTGTAAGACTGTATACTAAATTTGGTTTTTTAAACTGAATTTTCGTATGGTCGGGGGGGCTACATTTTGCGTACCTCATTTTTGGCACTTTGTGACCTTCGGCGTCATAACTAAACAACACATAGACATACGCTCACATTCTTTTTTTCACTGACACCTGTACCGATTACGATTATCGTTATACAGAATTATTGGCGCTAGTGCACTTTGACATTATTTACCAGCGTATGCGAGTTGTCAGATTTGGCCTAGGTCGGGGGGGGGGCTACATGTCACGAAAAAAAAATTCTGGAGCTTGGCGTCAGCTTCAGTGTTTATGTTTACCCCCAAGTTTTCCGAAAAAATTAGCAAATATCAAACGTTTACAGTGAAATGAAAAACACACATATGTATCATGTGCTGGCGATACCGCGAACGTTTACAGTGGGACATGTGTTTTTGGCTTCATTTGGCCCATCCGATTTGTGGACCCCTAGCTCCAGCTATGTTATGGGCACAGAAGTCCACCATACCTTATGACCGTCGTACAACATATTACTACACCACACAGCGCCATTAAATTTCCTTCCAAAAGACTGGTGGTATGGGCCAAAAAGTGCCGATGTAGCCCCCCCCCCCCCGACCAAATTACATGGTTTCGTGAAATGACCCATTAGTGGACCAACCTGCCCAGTTAATTATTTTGCTACAAATTAATTCAATGTTTACTTTACGAAATATTTATCACCTAAACCGAGAGTCAGCGACGCGAACTGGTCTAACATCTCGAAAGGTCAACGCTCTTCTTCTTGCCGCACTTGAAGAATGCAAATGATCCAACGTACAATCGAAACAATAAACAAGGTTTACAAAATCTCTGCCTTAACGTTTTGCTCTTCAGCCACATTAGCACAATAGCGGCAAGTTATGCTCTTCATAATATATAATACACAAGAAAATATTTATACATAATATCAAGAGTCGATGATAGTATACTTTGCTTAAATTGTGACAATCAAGATTTATATACTAGTAGCTCGCAAAGCGAGAAGAAACACAGCCATGTGTATCAAGCCTGTCCTTATTGACCATTTTGTCGTTCCAAAGTCATGTCCCTAAGACCGCTTAAAGTCCCGTGATAGCAATTATACACAGGTAATATTTCAATGACAATGCAACAATCATTTTAGCGATATATCAAAATTTACAAATAACCAATAACCAAAAAGATAAACTTTTGAAATACAATAAATCACAAATTTTCAGAAAAATAATTATTGAATTCGAGTGGAATGAGAGAGCGAAGCGAGCGAGTGGAACGAGAATTTTCAATTTTGGCTCTGGAGGGGTTGAGCAGATCCTGTCTGTGTGTCAGTGTTAGTTCATTGTTTCTGTACTCGTTGTATGATGTTTTGTCTACTGCATACGTTGGCTATCAAAAGAGGCGGGCGTAAATATGACTCATCACTCAGGGTTTATATAATGCTGCACCTGCGTACTGTATGTATGCTTTGTTTGTGTGTGCTTTCTACAACAGACTTCGGGGGATTGTTCTCACCACTCGAATTATGGCGCGCAAGCGAGCTTCACTAGTTTTTAAAGAGTGATTTTCACATGTAAGGTCCCTATTATTGGCTCATTTAATGTCTATTCTTGGCTCACTTAATGTATACTGCGCAAATACAGTTGCTTTTATCGTATTCAACAACCCCGAAACCCCATAGACACGTTCGATTGAACTACATACATCTATATTTTGAAAAAATGATGAAATCTGACTTTTTGGTGACAAAATTTACCAAATTTTCCTCCGACACCGTCTCGTAGCCAATAATACAGCCAATATTGTGCTAAAACAATGAAACCAGCTTGTTCGACGAGTTAAATAATCCCATAATCATATAGTCCACACCCAAAAATCAAACAACTTGCTCCGTAAAATTTTCATAATTTGGGGTATTTTTAAACTTCGACTCAAAGCTCAAAAACCGCATCTCATGACAGAAAGTTGTAACTCTCGATGGGAGAATTATGATTAGTTATCTCAGCTATTTGATGCGAAGCCTCTATTTCCAGACACAGGTCGCCAAAATAGATACCCGGACAACCAAAATTAAAAAATATGACCATTGATCCTTTAGATCCATTTTGAGCCGGCAGACGTGGTCCAATAATAGGACACAAATAGACTGAATTTTTGTACAAGTAAAAAATTTTTGTACTTTCATACAAGTAAAAAATGTCAAGATCCATCCATCTCATAATGAGTTATGACCTCCATATACGGACAAGCAGGAATAATTTTTTTACAATTTTTGCCGATAGCAAAGTTATTGTTGGAAACTCCAACACCCGTTTTAATAAGCGAACGCGGTACATCTCGGTAGTTTTCGACCTTACCCCGGCTCACCACCAGGTTCATGACACACTAGGTGTGTCATCAACGTTACCCATCCCCAGTGTGTTCTTGGACCGCCAAATATATACCTCCATCAGGTCTTCGACACTAAATATATACCACCATCAGCTTCTTGTACTAACCAATGTACACCCCTGCTATGTTCTTGGACCACTAAATCTATACCCCCATCGCCACCTTGTTTTTTGGCGATTTTTACAATTTTTGCCGATAGCAAAGTTATTGTTGGAAACTCCAACACCCGTTTTAATAAGCGAACGCGGTACATCTCGGTAGTTTTCGACCTTACCCCGGCTCACCACCAGGTTCATGACACACTAGGTGTGTCATCAACGTTACCCATCCCCAGTGTGTTCTTGGACCGCCAAATATATACCTCCATCAGGTCTTCGACACTAAATATATACCACCATCAGCTTCTTGTACTAACCAATGTACACCCCTGCTATGTTCTTGGACCACTAAATCTATACCCCCATCGCCACCTTGTTTTTTGGACTATGAAATTCATAGCTCACCATGTTATTGCACCACTAATTTAGACCTAGATTTGGTGGCCCAAGAAGTTGGTGGAGTATAGATGTTGTGGTCCAAGAACATAGTGAGGCGGGTCATATTTATGAACTGCCAACTGGTTCATGAACGGGGAGGGGTAAGGTCGAAAACAACCGTGACGTGCTGCGTTGGATTATACAGAAAAACTGCAGTGTCACACTCTTCAGCAGAGTCATAATTAATAACATACTTACCTGCAGAAAGCTGGTCGATAGTAGTGGTCATTATTTCTAACATCAGCTGTTGGTCGTCGTCTTCCAACGCGTCCCAGTTCCTAAAACTTTGGACAATGCACAATTAGTAAAAAGTTCCAACGTATGTTGAAATTTATAACAAAAGATTTATTCTGTGTTGCAGTGTCTATTGTAAAATTAACATTTCGACATCATTTGAGTACTATTATAGGTGGTGTCATTTAAAATAGTATTAACATATATATCTAGGAAGAAAATCTGTCATTTGACTTTAACACTTATAATAACAAAATATATTTCTGCCTAACATACGGTTTTAGCATTTGCATCCTTACACATTCACACACACATTTCAAATAAAAGTCATTTAAAATAGTATTAACATAACTAGGAAGAAAATCTGTCATTTGACTTTAACATTGTAACAAAATATATTTCTGCCTAACAACATACGGTTTTAGCAATTAAATCCTTACACATTCACACACACATTTCAAATAAAAGTCATTACACAAAAATTATTTACACAATGCTACAGTTCCAAGCAATGTAAGAACATTGCAATAATTTTATAAATCTTTAACTGAAACACAAAGATCGATAGTATAAAAAAGAAAAATGACGCGGGAGTGCCAGGATTCCTATACTAGTTACTCTATCAAGATTGCAGAGCATAGTGAAGCATAGGTATACCAACGTCTTTTGCGACTCCCCAGTGCAAGCTATGAGCCTCCCAGGAAGTCACAATAAAATTATGAATTTTGGGTGAAGGAACCATGGGGTCGCCATAACCCATACCCGTCGGTCGCAGAGCAAAACCAACGCCGGCAATGAGGTTCCCATGCCGGGGAGAGAGAGAAATTTACTAAGGAAAAAACACTTCTCCGTCGCTCAGTCGGAGATTAAAACACATAAATGACGGTTAAAAGCGTCACATTTTTAACAACCATTGTATCTATTATTCAAAATACTTCCAAGAAACATAGCTTTAAGACAAAAAACACGCTATTGTAGTGACAGCCGAAAACCTAATATATTGTCTATCGGTGAAATTATATCATTAAAGGTTGTGAAGAATAAGTGACGCTTAGTACGCGTTCTAATCCTATAAAGCGACTTAAAAACATTTTCTTCGAAAATTTCTTCCGTAGATTCCAATTTTCCATCAAAATTAAACATACAACGTGCTTTCCACAGAGCAAACTGACAATGCTGTATAACAAAATTAAAGCATATTTGTTTGCTTTTAGACATTAGTCTTCTTCCTAAGATTAAATCCGATAATTCAATTTAACATCGGCAGCATTGGGGTCAAAACTGTAGAAATCATATGCTCTACTACAGTATATAAAAACGTGTTCATTTGTTCGTCTACCTCAAACCCTTGTAATAAACAAAAAGGACACGTACCTTGCGTCACAGTAAAGTTCGATACTCTATCATTCGTAAAAAGCCGCTGGTGCCTAAGTTTGTAATGTAAGTTCCTCACCTTACCATCAGTAAATTTTGATTTTGCCCATTCCCACGATTTTTGAACATATCGTTGCGTTGAACCCAAGGTTTCTGCCCAGCGCAATTTTGGGGTTATCATGTTTGAAATGTATTTATTATTTATCCACAACCCATAAATTTGTTTGGGTCTTATTTTCACTATGGAGAATTGTTTACTGAAAATCCAGCAAAATTCCCTTGTTTTCCCATGCCCGAAAATCCCCCGGTGAAACTTTTCAGCCACGAACGACGTCACAACAAATTTTCTAATTTTACGTGCCATACCTCAAACTCCATAACTCCAGAATCGGAACCTTAATCAAAAAACAAAAAAGAGACATCAGTATCTATCATATCACTATAAAATAAAACCAACCAGAGAAAAACTCGAAAGCTACGGTAAAAATAGCCTTGCTTCCATGAAGCGTACTAAAATGGCTTAAAAGCCTTCATTTTGACCTCTGACCCCGGACCACACCGCATATCAAATAATGCTCGGGGATGTACACGATAAATCAACTATGCCGATTCGTGCTCAAGAGGATTAAAATCAGCTAAATCGTTCACGAGTTATGGCGGACCACACACATTGGGAATTTAAAATCCTTCATCCCTGAAACAGACCATCTTCACTATGTTACACTACGCTATGACTACCGTCACTGGTAGTAAAGTTCTATACACTTTAACTGTAATTTTATAGAATGCTAATATATTGACTAACAGCCTTACACAATGCTGCTAAATACCGCATAAAAATTTTCTTGTTCAACCAGCGCTGTGCAGTCACTTTGACAATGGTTTTGAAGCCCTAAAATACGAGTTTTACTCCGTACGCAAAAAATATATAACACTAACCATATAGTTTACATTGATTTCGAGAAACCGGGAACAGTAAACAATAAATTAGAGACAGAAACCGCGTTGTATCTGTAACAGATCCTTACGGATCGTTACGAGGTGGATAATACTGACCACAGCCTAATGGCAAACTTTTAGCGAAAACCCATAATCTTGACCACACGACAATGGTCAACATTTACGAAAATCCTGACCACACGATAATGGTCAACATTTAAAATAAATCTGACCACACCCAATGGTTAACATTTTTTTTCGAGCAAAAATAAATCTGACCACAGTGCAATGGTCAACATTTTTTCGACCACCAATAATTATGTCCACAGTATAATGGACAACATTTTTCCGAAGACAAAAAATCCTGTCCATAGTGTAATGGTCAACATTTAGTCAAGTTCCCCAATAATCGTGACCACGTGTATAGTGGTCAACATTTCCAAATTCAGCCACCAGTTTCTCCCCAACCTGGAATACCCGACGGGGATAGCCCAAAGGGATACGGAACCCACCCTCGCCCTATAATACGTACATTTATGTAAGCCGAATCGATTAATCGCAAGCAAATATATATATATCAGCTGAGCTCCTCTATATAGACCCATTAACCATAAAGCCCTGTTGTCGCCTCATATATAGGTTGCCTAACTGGCACACACCTTGAACCACCGTATATACGTAAACCAGTGATCGAAACAGTTCGCAAGATCAATACGGTTATGTAAATACATAATTGCAGCAAACCAGAAATCACCGGATATATATGGATATTAACAATTGAAACAGAATCAAAATCAAAGTATATACGTACGAAATCGGAACCAGTTTAATAGCACCTTATGAGCACATCCATATGTATATATATATATAGCCGAACGAAATAATTAGGCCCAAATAGTCCTGCTATGTAACCGGCTCGTGTATTTTAGTATTTCGGCCCGCACCGCCGACATTGTTTCGATTGAGATGGGTATCGTTATTGTTATTTCAGGGATGGGTAATCGCTGAGGAATCGTAACCGTTTGTACAGATGTCTATATTCGGCTATACACATACTGATTGTAGTGCCCCGATGGTACGCCTTGGTACATATATATTGGCATTTGCATGATTCTTCTATCGTATTATTGGCCATAAAGGCATCATTGATACATGTACTTGAATTACCTACCATTGATATCTGCTTGAATTCTTGTACTACTGTTGATGGCCATAAAGGCACGTGTTCATTATATATACATATTATCAGGATCGTATCTTATAATCGTGTACCGTTGTAATCGATGTCGTAATGGGTATTTTCAGGTACAGAACCTAGCAAATTAGTGGGAACAGAAATTGTTAACCTGTTATATATAGATGTATTGTTGTTATGATCATTCACACCGTTTGTTGTATAGTATGCGGCCATAAAAGCGCCGCCCTGTCATTGTTATTCTATGCAATTTCATGATCATGTTGTACCATAATTGTACTATTATGTTTGACTGGTCAGGCTATAAAAGCGCCTGTGTTTGGCCAGGAATTTATGTATTCTGCTTGTCGTACTTTGTCGTAATTTTTGTGAATTTTCAGGTTGGAGGTATGATCCGTAGAGCGTAGCGTATTTAACGTGTTTTAGGACGAATTTTAGAGATTGTACGCCTGCAAAGTGATCTTTCATAGGTACAGAACGTGAGCATGGTGAGCCCTTGCCATGCTCTATTTGCAGGGAATTTTAGGACGGTACGACTCCCCCGCTGAACCCAGAATAAGTGTCTGCGTAGGAATTGCCCTACCCCGAATGGCAGGACCTCGAAATTGGTTACAAGTTTTTGTAGGAACTACTGGCCGTGACGGACACCCGTCACGACCGTCCTCACGAATGAGGACCACAGAAAAGTGTGGCTGTTCGCTCGAAAGCGAACGGCAATTGAGGAAATTATTTGAAAATTATAAGTGCAAATCGAAAATATAAAGTTTACCAGTGCTCGCTACACTGGTAATTGGTACAACTTTAAGAAATATCGTCTACCAGCGTTCAATTTCGCTGGTTAAGATAAGAAACAAAAGTTGAAAATTTAAGAAAGTTTGGTGTCAAAAGTATCGGCTCCGGTCCATAACTCCGGAACCGTGGAGAATTCGAAAATTTTATGCTCAACATTTATTATAGAGAATTTTGCGGTCTTTCGAATGAGACCCGTTTCGTGGAGATCCGACCCGGATCCACGAACTTAGGGACAGATCAGTATGTGCGTGAACGGCTTGAACACATTTAACTAAATAATTCAATGAATATTGGTCACAAAATTATATACCTGGTATCATTAGAATCCCCAGGACCGAGGCTTTAATTTAAACCCGGACGGGTCTAGCTGTGCCCACTTTTAGGTAATCCATAGGAAGATTTCAAAATAACGCCCCGATCGGCGTGTCACCCCTCATTGGATTCCCCGTGTAGAGACGAACCCAAAAATATATAAAACTCCCCAGGAAAGTGTACCCCGAATCCAGGGGAACCGTTTAAACACCCTACCCGGAAAAAAATTGACATGGACCCTCCCCCAAAAGTCTATTTTCCCCCTGTAGACCGAATACGGTCCTGTTACATATCATTTTGTTCGGTCGGACGTACTGAGTCCGAATTCGAACTTCGTTTGGCGCTCCGGCCATTCCGCGAAGACCCCACCCTCTTTTTGCCGCTTTACCCCCGCTTTTCTTGTTTTGTTTACTTAGTCGCGTCGTTTTTCGTCGGTCGCTGTCTCCAAGTATACACGTGTACTTATACAGACCAAGTACAGGTATCTTTTACTATCAAACCGATATTTCCATCGAGTAAACAACAGGTATGATATTAAATTTATATAAATTTGGTAGTGGTGTATCGGCAGTTAGTTGTTCTTTTACATTGGTGGCCCATCATAGCCGGCGTCTTTTTGAGTAAACAGTTTACGTCCAACGACAACTTAATTTCGGTAGCTGAAGTTAGTAAGTAAACATCTGAAGCTGAACTTTCTGGGTTTATATTAATTTTATTTAAAGTTGGTGGAAACTTCTTATTATTTTGACACGAAATTAATATCAAAGTGCCGTTACAGTTGTTGGGACTCTCCAGCGTCTTGCTCTTAAGCAAACAAGCTTGACCCTTCAAGCTTGATAGGAATGTGGTATTAAGCTGATGCAAGTAATGTTACGTGACACAAAATTAGACGCGTACGGATGGCTTCAAAGTTTCACAGTATAGAGCAGCGACAATTATAGGTGGTCGAACACTCGTCCTATGGATAGTTTAGTATTTACTTGTAAGCCAAGACTAGCTCCAATACAGTCTGCTTGGAGTTTATTTTAATTTTCTGGAAACCGTATAAAGTTTGAGGATTTTGACTTGTCGTTATATATATGTATATATATTAAATGTCAAGTTTTGGTAGAGTTTTCTCTAAATTGGTAGAAGTTTCTAGAAGGTCAATATTAAGTTTAGGAATTTTATAGTAAACAAAGTCGTAAATCATAGAAATTAAATAAGGTTCTATAATAAAATCGGCCCAAAATTTTAGGAAAAATGATCGGAATGTGGCCGATAAGAAAGTTTGTTTATTTCGGTCATATTAGATCAGAAAATCGGCCAAAAGTGCTGAATAAGCACTTTAACCGTCCTTAATTTAAAATTTTAAAATATTTCAAATTTTCGTATAAAAGCAGAGACGCACGAAGTCTCTAGAGTTCAGTATGACTTCGACAGCGCAGAGTTCGGTCGGTTTGCAGACCGGCTCTGGCGCTCTGCCTTCTACAGTGTTTTCGCTCGTCATTGGTTTATTACTTACGATTGGTTTTTCGCTTTGATTTGTGATGGATGGACGCGTGCGATGGACGACGACCGTGGAACGAAGGAATGTAAGTGTGGACAGGGAGGCGGTTAGGGTTACCGGAAGTACCATATAGGTAGAAACCAAGTCACCAGTTAGCTTGTAGGTTCGAACATTGTAATAGTAGACGTAGCACTGGACAGCATCTGGCCTCCCCTGTCCACACTTCTCTTTTACATGATAGACCTGCCCGTCCTAGCTCGTCCCAAGGATCCCCTGTCACTGTTAGCCGTTCACAATCAGATCAATCCCGAAGTCATACTGGACCTCCCTCGGTCAAAGAGTTAGGGTACAAACGAGCGCGACACTCGCGCCGAGAATTTTACATGATTCCCTGAGTCGAGATTAGATTGGAAAAATTTTAGTTTGAGCTGACCGAGGTTAAACAAACCTTTTTCATGAAAGCATTTTGGTTAAGCAAGCCGTATCGATTAGTACTCCGCATCATCCACGGTCATACACGCACGTGCGCGTTTTACGTAGGACTTATCAAAGTTCGTTTTCAAGATTTTAATCGTTTTATAATTACTTCGGACGAGAGTTCGTCCTGTGGTTTTTGGCCTTGTTATTAGGAATTCACTAACATTTTGCATCGATCTACACTAAGAACCCGTGTGAGCCTCATTAATGAGACAATGGTGTTACCGCCGATGTCCGCTTGCTAAAATATCGTGTTGGAACTTAAATAGACATAGTGATTTAACGCTCCGTGAGCGAGATAGCTCACCTAGGTGGGAAGTTGGCGCATTTTAGGAAATACCCCAGCAATTTGGTTGACATTATGCCCGGATCTCTCGGAGGATCCGAGCTATATATCCAATGTTTAAAATGTTCGAATGTCGAGACAGAAACCTAAACCCGACGACCCTAAAAAGGGGCACGCTCCCACCGAAAGACGAAAAATTCGAGTATCTTAGGATTTACTTCAGGAATGTAGCTGAATCCTTTGCAGTTTCTTTATAGTATTATTTACCACTGAATCGGACTATAAAATCCATTGATTTCAAGTCGGAACCCTAAACCCGATGGCCTTGAAGAGGCCTAACCCAGCCAAAATGTCAAATTAAGATTAAAATTGAAATGTTTTAAGTTTTTCTCCAGGAATTTTGCTGGAACCTTGGCCGTTTCTTCGTAGTACTGTCTACTCGTAAATAGGATTGTAAAACTCGTCGCTTTCGCCTTAGAAAAAGAAACCCGACGGCCTTGAAATGGCCTAACCCCACTAAAAATATAGGTTCCAGTTTGAAATTAGAACATCTCTAGCTTCTCTCCAGGAATCTCGGTGAAACTCTCGCAGTTTCTACGTAGGCACGTTACTTTCGAATGCAATCACAAGATTCAACTTTATTATGTGGAAATCATAAACCCGGTGACCCGATAGGGGTCCGCCCCCACCTAAAATGTGAGATGTTTAAAAGTTAAAATTCTTTCCAGGAATCTCGATGATTTTTGCAGTATAAACAGAGGCCCGTCAGGCCTTCCGTTTGAGTTAGTCAGCCCGGCAAAGCCGTGGCTCCTTCAAAAATTATGAAAATTATGGACCCGGGCAGAGCAAAATCCGCCCAGGGTCGACACAAGTTTCATAGAATTTCCTGCCTTACGCAGTTGTATATACAGCTTGGTAAGTTGGTTTTGGTTTTGCATTTGCACGTCTTTTTGAGTCTCTCTGACTATATCATAGTTTAGCAGCACGAAAGCCGTCGGAGACTTGAATCTCCGATATACGGCCGCTGCAGTGAAATTATCAAATTTACCAGGGTTGGTAAATTTGTTAGTAGTGGCAAAGTTTTAGAGAAGTAAACTTGACGATGTCGCTAGACGCGATGTCGGGTCTATCGGGTCTCGGCCCGACCGACCAATTTTTGTGAGGACCGTTGACCCGGTCCTAAGAAATCAACACAGGAGGTCAAGCCCAGCCGCAGTGCAAAATCTAGTCGAGAAAGGCTGGCAGAATAATGAGTATTTAGACATCAAAAGCCCCCCCCCGGTCTTAACTCAGAATATACGTAAAAATTAGGAGCGGAAACCAGGAATTGAACGATTTAAAGACTCAAACCGAGTGCCCCTCAGAGCATAAAATTGGCTACGGTTGTCTTATCAACCGGGGCCTTCGTTTACTGCCCCGATTCGTCGAGCAGAGTTTGCTCGAAATAACCGTTAAATATTAGTACGAAATCGAGCTCATTTTTGAACGCTCTCCAAGTAACATTAATGTAGGTTTCAGCATTATTTGGGTCATGCCGAGGGCCTATGAGGTCTCGCCATCAGTAGTATCCGTTTTAGTTAAAATCATAGGCACAACCGCGTAGTAAAGTGGAACCCAAAATTTCGTTAGGAAAAGCTCAAAGTTTATGTCCCGACCTCATCCTACCGGGACCCCGTAAACGGTTCGAAAGGCAAGCCCGCCTGATCGTTCCTTTTCCTGCTGTTATAACCCAAGTTGATGTATTTGAAACGCCTATCTTTGTAACGACCTGGATCAAAGATCGAGTATAATTAGGGACTCAAGTTAGCAGAGAAATCGCATAGGAATAAATCGGCCTATTTAGAATGTCGTAAGGTTGCTCTAAACATGTATGTATGTATGCGAGTTGGAAAGAAAATTTTGCACCGCAACACCGTCGCACCATAGGATTCAGGAGTCGTACCGAGGAATATTTCATACTCTTGTCATGGTATCCTTAAGCATTTTTGTATCCATTGTTGTGTTATGTTGTCATAAGTTCACCTCATCGCTACTAACTGCGAAAATAAGTAACCGATCATTATGTACCATAGTTTTGTGATTTGCATGAGCAAGATGAAGTCTCGCAAACGTCCCCTTGCACGCTCATCCCCGTATCCCCGCCTCGTTCCGCCTTTCGCTTACCTGAACCTATTGTGTATCGGAGTACTCAATCTCGTCAGCGAATGTAGTACCGAGCCACTAGTTATTTCGATGGCGCCTTCATGATGTCGATAACTAACCGTAGCACCCATTAGTACTAATCTTAACTTCCCGCACTACTGTGTTTCATGAGTAAGGTAAGAGCAGCTGTCATGAGATAAGGCTTCACAGTATATGCCGTGTTTTGACTCAGCTGTGTGAGTTCAGTGAAAAAGGCGATGACTCCGCAACACTCCCCAACTGAAGCTCTGCTCATTATGTATTAGCGTGCCGTAATTGTGACATAAAGCTTATTGTATCTACCCGTACAATATGTATCTGTCCGCGTACCCGTAAATTTTTGTGTAACTCATCAATAAATGCTCGCTGAAAACCCAAATTGTCCTAGTGTTTTGTTGACCCACAGTAGCGATATGAATTGAAGGGGTTTGAAATCCGTCACCCCAAATCGACGACCCACGTTCAGGTTTGACACGCGCATCGAAAAAGCAAACCTCAGCGTGACTCGCCGATTTCAATTTAGTTTGTCAATAATTGTTGTTGTACATGTACGACTGGTGCGACTCATTAGGAAAGAAAATTTTAAACTCACGCTGAGCGCCCAAACTAGGAAAATTAGATGCGCGCTGATCCGACGTTAAACGTCTAGGGATTTGTCGGACCCTAGTGGGGGCCACTGGCTAAAACAAAACCAAATAATTGCCCATTTTTAGAAAGTTAGAAAGAATTTTACACTTCCCGGGTTGGACGTGGATAGGGAATAGTGGTACGGTCTCTTTGGCCTGTGAGCAGGTGACGGAGCCGACCTCCCTGGGGACCTCAAAGGTAGTACCTCGTAGACTACGTGCGCAACCCGTCCGGCAGGATCAGAACACATCCTGTGAAGCGCTCCTGCGGCTTGCTAAGCTCCGTCATTTCTTGGGCCTGACTCGCGTGGGAAAAGACATTCGCGTAATTGAAACCCATCAGGTCCGCCCTTGAAGTCACGATAGCCGGGGTCGTATGGGCATTGCGTCTGGGAAGTGCGCAGTGCAGCAGCGTCACGTCGATATTACATATTCATCTTGCCACTACAATTATTGAAATGGCGGCATTTTCGCTGATGGCGCTATGGGGAAAAGAGGTGAAAAAATTTCTTCTGTCTTCTTTTTCTTTTTGGGTTTTCGTCCTCTGGCAGAGCGGCTGTATACCATAACCAAAACCCCTGAAGTACACCCCCGGGGTCCCCCCCTAAACTGACCAAAAACTGGGTTTTATGTCTTTGCCAAATCTGACCATGCTTGCACCTTTGTTTCGCAGCCAATATATCGCTACACATGCATCACGTCATTAAACAGAGACATACATACGAAATTATGCCGCTATGATCTGCTACTTTGTTGAACAATGATTTTTTGAAACAACTTCCACGGCCGCTATGGGCTCGATTATTGTTAGGCGACCATTTGGCAGAACTATTGATTTTTCACAATTCGGCATGTGGTGTTTGTGCTCTCAAACGAGTTTCTATTAGGTTATAAATCGCGCTTAATACGATGGTTTTGTTATATACAGTTCAACTTGATTATATTATACCGTTTCCGCTGTTTCAAGTGTTTTGGCCTACCCTATCCGTAAAGTGATGACTGTTAAAATGTTTTTTGTGAAGGATATGATTTTTAATATGTATTTTCTAACAAAAAGTAATGTCTAACCTGGCCTGTCCACAGTAGTTGTCACCACCACATTTCAGATACACCATGATCATCTTCCTACACTCGTCCCTTTTCCAGAACAATGCCAGGTTCATCAACGGAATCCATGATTTATTAAAGTGCCCTGATTTATGTATCCATATTCTAAATATTTTTAAACATTAATTGCTCATATTTCTAATAGTAAAACGTCGTTTTATCGCCTGAAAATATTTGGGAGACAACGGAAAGTACCTGAAAGTAAGGAAATATGTGCCATATAGAAAAAATTTGTTACCCCACTATTAAATTATCTGCATGAATATGGTGCCCTAAATATTTCTTCCGCTTTTCGGAAGACTGTACCGATGTTTCATACTAATATTGAAGTATCTTAAAAATTGACGATTTTCGTACTGGGTTTTTAAAAAATGACACAAATTATGATGTATAGTCCTATTATTTATTGGTTATAACTAGTATAAAACACGGCCTACGAGTGGGGGCCTTCGGTCAGCGTGTTGCTCTATCGAGACGCATCGTTTGCTGAAGGCGCATCAAAGTATATTAACGTGCTCGCAGTGCTTATGCCAAATATCAGACTTAATCAAAAAAGTTTACCCTTCGGAAACCTAACTTAAGAGCTATTCAATATAAATGTGACCCCAATTCGTCCAAGGCTGCAAAAGTTACGACTCAATAACTAAAGTACTCATCCAAAAGTGGGACCGACCAACAGTTAATACGTATAATTTTGTGACAGAAGACAATTTTCTTAATTTTGTGACAGAAGACAATTTTCTTAAGTATATATATTATAGGCATTGAAATTCTTTCAGCTGCTGATCCTGTTGGCGCCAAAACTTGAGTGGCAATAGGTTCGACTGATAGATTTCTGGTCGGATTTAGAGTTTAAAACCGAGTTGATGATGATTGACTCTGCTGAAGAGTTTGACGCGCTTCAGCTTTCCCTTACTCTCTCACAGTGTACGTCGCAGTCGTTGTCGTCCTAACCCTACTACATTTATGGCCCACTTGTGGGTCGCCCATTTTGTTGGACCATGGACTTGTATTACACCCATGTTCTTGGACTACCGACTTGTACCCCACCCATGTTCATTTACCACTACATTTATACACCGCCCCTGCTGACGGATCACTAGGTTCACCACCACCACGTTCGTAGACCACCAACTTATGTTCTTGGACAACTTTTTCTTGTTTGAAAAAAATTAAAACATATAGTGGTCCAAAAACATGGGAGGTGTCTGAAATACTGGTAGAGACCATAGGAGTAGTCTGAAATGTAGTCCAAGAACATGGGTGGGGTCTAAAAAGTGCTGAAAGAATATGGTTTTAGTATAACCTGTTGGTCCATGAACCTGGGGTCTGGATTTAGTGATTCATGAACATGGTTGGGGCGAAAATTTAGTGGTCCGTGAACGTGGGTGGAGTGTAAATTTAGTGGTGCATGAACATGGGTGGGGTACAAGTAGGTGGTCCCAGAACATGGCTGGATTGCAATCTTGGTGGTCCAGTAACGTGGCTGGGATAGCCACCAAGTGGGTCATAAACTTGGGAAGGGTAAGCGAAAACGATCGCGACGTACCACGGTAGATAAAAAAGCTGAAGAGTATCACACTCTTCATTGGAGTCGATCATCATCTACTCTTGGTTTAACTAAGTACTAACGGGCTATCGAAAAAATTTATGTCCTGAGACTACAAGCTCCGAAAACAACCCATGTGTTTTCAACACTAATACCGTTTCCTTGCGAGCGCTGCGTTACACATTACTAACATTGGTATTAATGCTTGTAGTTTTTCGGAAGGCTTGAAATATTTTGCGGCAAATTTTGTGTTTATCTATCAGAATATGCAATCTTATTGCTTGCAGATACGTCAGCGCCATGGTGCCTGTTAAGACAGTGAAAGAGTACGATTTGCAGTTGGACGTCACCGTTCTATTTTCTGAAACGCTAATGCGGTTTGTGTGTAATTTATATATATTACATTCTTCAAAGCGTGTGGTAGATTTTGGAATTTTTGTCAGATCGCAACATATTTTAAATCAAAGTATAAAAATAAGCAACTCATGTCTTAAATGACCAACAGCACGATATATTATGTTGACGTGATACCAAGATTATTTATGAACATAATGCCGTAAGGTTTTTTATTGAAACGGAGCGAGTGTAACGAGTAGTGCTTCGTCAAATATCTCAAAATTGTGGCAAACATTCGTCTGTTTGTCTGACAACATTTCACCAGGTTGATTGTTTTTTACAATGTTTTATTCGGCGCGTAATTAAACATAGGTTCACACCTAGCTTTGTGTTCGCGCCGCTTTAATGATTTCCTACCTAAATTCTCACAAAGTCGACAAGGATTGACAATGTTTTGATTTTGACCATTTGGGTTTCCCAACATTTTATGTCAATAACTCTTGTCAAAGGCATTGGAAGGAAGAATGAAAACACAATTCTCTCATGGAGACCCGCACTTTGCCATTATGCAATTTTATCTGACAGCAACCGTAATCAGACTATGTGCCATAGTTAAAAAAATACCCCCAAAAGAAAAAATTCAAAAATTTGACAAAGTAATTGGGGTGAACGACCGGATTATAAACTTATTAACCCCCGTTAAATACGCTGGCTGCATCGTTTTAACCCTACATATATTGGATATGTTATAACCCCTGAGGAATGGTGCCGGTATACTTGCTAAATTTTGGCGCCAAAAATATTCACCTTAGTATTGCTTTATGCAGGTGATTAGAATGTGGATGTAGGTTTGTTTTCATAGTTTGCTGAACCGATATAAGCAAATATTATCAAAAGCGGTAATATCTAGATGCAACTTAAAAATCGCCCTTTAAATTATAATTTCGTTGGAAATTCTTGATTTATGTAAAAATTAATGAGTTCTCGTATTTTGGACCATTTAAGTAATACATGAGGCATCCTCAGATTTGGATAAATTTGTAAAATAACTGTAGCATGGCTGTTACTGCAATGCCCATTATTGTTGTTGCGGGACTTTAAAGTGATTAATTTGCAGCTAGTGGGGGACTTGCTTTTTCCCCCTCGCTGCGCGAGTAATTAGTTAAATCCAGTGGTCTATATTACAAGCAAAATCAAAAGTTGAACTCAGAAAATAGATAATAAATAATCGCTTCAAAAATTTGAAAACAGCACAAAATTGTTAGTCTCAAAGATCCTTACATCCGTAAAATGCTAAATCTCGACTGCTATTTCGGTTATGGCTCGGCTCATCGTTGAAATTTTCAAAAAATTAAAGCCACGGAAATTTAGTGAGTATAGATTTGCATGTAAATATATTTAAAAATTGAAATTTAGAATGTCACAATATTAATTGTTTGCGTAAAATTTTTATATTCCTTGTTTATTACTTAGTAGATTGTGTATTACAGTGCAATCGGCAAAGGATGGGTTACAGATGACCAAATTGAAATGTGCGATCCAACCGTTATGATAACATTACCTCGATTGGCGATTATTTGGTAAGTTTTTATTTCGTTGAATTAATGTAATGGCTTCTCCGTGAGCGTGAAGAGTAGGGGCTAACTTTAAATTCTACAGCTACTAATGTAAACATGCCCCATTTATTACACACAGTTTTAAGGTTGTAATTTAGTAATTTACAACTAGTTCAAGTTGTGTAGACTTAATGTAACTGGAATAACTCGCAAAATGTAACTGCTGATACCTACCCTGTCGGAATTACTGACTTGCCAACAGGAATGCAAGAGTTTGCTTCTACAGACGCGGTTTCCAAAATATGAGAATGTAAAAGTGGTCCTTTTGTTAACATTTTATTAGTGGTTAGCGATTTGTTGTAGTTCTGCTTGTGTATAGTCAAACTAAATCAGTAGTTTTACTTTTATAATTTTGCATTATTTACTTTCTGTAAAATGTAAGCTATGTACTTTAGTTTTGTTACCGTACTGATGCATCGTACTATCGTAGCAGTTTTTGGTTTGAAATTATTGTAAATAATTATTCACAACTAGTGGAACCTCGCTTCTGTAAGAATAATCTGTGTTTCATTGTATTTGTATATGTTATTTCAGTGGCCTTCACACTTTCCCTGATGGACCGTTAAACGTAAACAATACGCCAGAAAATATGCCAGAAATGTTTCGGCCTTTCAGAAGTCTGCTGAAAAAGATTAAGTTAGTTCCTGTTTCCCTGTTTTGCAACGGTATTTTACACACAAGCTGTATTATTGGTAGGCGAGCAACCCATTGCCACGATACGGCAAAATTTTAGTTATAAGAGTTGTTCAACTTTGTTCTTTCAAATAATATGTGCGCTTTTGTAACAGTTGTATACTAACACGAAAAACGAGCTTTTTACAGCAGTCTTCCAGTAATCATAACCTTTATTTATGAGAAGGTAACAATGCTACGATGTAAAGTGTAAAATGCATATGTTTATTCATTAAATTTTGGAACATTGTTTCAGAATATAAGTTAATGTTACCTACGTTTTTCGAAATAGGTCTTAATGTTAATACCATTGTCGTACAAGTTATTTTTCAGAAATCTGACCGTTATAATAGCCACAGAAGCATATGCCAACCGCCAATAGATCAGTTGGGCTCTGGCCTGTCCACATAGCCCTCCAAAAAGCGGGAACTTCGGGGCGATACATTTTGTTTAAAAATCGTGAATGATTTCATATTTTCATGTAGTTTTACTACCGCGTATGTATTTTCAAATTATAAAACGACGTTGTTAGAAATAATGTAATGAATGTTTAAAAATATTTTGCATGCGAAAACATAAATTTTGAGACATTTTTGGATATAATTGAAGATGGGGGTTTCCGCCGAGTGGTGAGGCACTGACATGAATCTCACAAACATGTTGAATTTGGAAAGTGGGGTCCCCCACTGTGGATAGGCCAGGTGCCTAGGGTCTTGTTTTAAGTACGGGCGTATCAGTACACAAAATAGCGGTCGTGCAGCATTATGTATGAGTTACAGGGTTTTAGAGATATTCAGTACGTAGTGGAGATTGTGTGTTGCAGGGGTGAAATCTTTTAAATTCCGTTTGTGTGATCGGCCATAACTCGGGAATGACTTAAACGATTTTCATGATCTTTGGCTCATTCGAACCAGCATAGTCGATTTACCGTGTACACACCCGAGCGTTTTTGATTTGGGGTCTGGTCCCGGGGTCAGGGGTAAAAATGTGGGTTTTTGCCGCACTTTAGTACCCTTCACAGAAGCAAGGTTATTTTTATCTTAACTCTCTAATTTCTTTCTCTGGAGGGTGTTATTTCGCAGTAATATGATAAATGTCGGTGCCTCTTTTTTGTTTTTCGATTAAAGCTCCGGTTCTGGAGTTATGTGGTTTGAGGTAGGGAAGTATGGCGCCCCAATGTTTCCTCGACCCAAAATTCGGAAATTTATTCTGACGTCTTGGGTGGCTCATAAGTTTTACCTGAGGGTTTTCGGGCATGGGAAACTCATTGCCGATGCTGGTTTTGCTCTGTGCCCCATGGTTCCATCGGTACGGGGGTATGACGCCCCATGGTCCCGGGGTCAGGGGTCAAAATGTGGGTTTTTGCCGCACTTTAGTACCCTTCACAGAAGCAAGGTTATTTTTATCTTAACTCTCTAATTTCTTTCTCTGGAGGGTGTTATTTCGCAGTAATATGATAAATGTCGGTGCCTCTTTTTTGTTTTTCGATTAAAGCTCCGGTTCTGGAGTTATGTGGTTTGAGGTAGGGAAGTATGGCGCCCCAATGTTTCCTCGACCCAAAATTCGGAAATTTATTCTGACGTCTTGGGTGGCTCATAAGTTTTACCTGAGGGTTTTCGGGCATGGGAAACTCATTGCCGATGCTGGTTTTGCTCTGTGCCCCATGGTTCCATCGGTACGGGGGTATGACGCCCCATGGTTCGGGGTCAGAGGTCAAAATGAGGGTTTTTCACCTCATTTTAGTACCCTTCACGGAAGCAAGGTTATTTTTATCTTAACTTTCGAATTTTTTTCTCTGAAGGCTTGATTTCGTAGTAAAATGATAAATGCCGATGCCTCTTTTTTGTTTTTCGATTAAGGTTCCGGTTCTGGTGTTATGGGGTTTGAGGTATGGCACGCTCGTGGTTCCTCGACCCAAATTCGAAAATTTGTTCTGACGGCCTGGGCGGCTAAAGAGTTTTATATTGGGATTTTCAGGCATGGCAACTCATTGCTGGTGTTGATTTTAGTATGCGATCCATGGTTCCATAGGTATGGGTGTATGGCGCCGTCATGGTTCATCGACCCAAAATTCCTAATTTTACTGTTACATCCTGTTACGTTGCTGATAGCTTGCACTTGTAGGTTTTGGGGCATGAGAAACTTATCACCGGTGTTAGTTTTGTTCTAACTTGTATGGTATTGTGTGGCATGCACATATAGCATATCGACGTATGCTATCTAGAGCTCATTGGCTGTGTACGCAAAAGGCGTAGGTGTACCTATGCTTCACTACGTTCTACAATCTCGATAGAATTACTAGTTTAACATGGCAATTTTTAGTAAAAGATTTAGCCAATGCAGTGTAGGGCTGGGCAACGGCCCAGGAAGTCGTCAGGTGGTCGACCGAACATTATCGCGCCGTCGCACAGCAGTTAAGAATTTGGCCGGTTTTTGATCCATCGGCCCAAAATTGACTTCAAACCTTCCCGTTGCTCAATACTACTGCAGAGCAATCATGTATGCATCATCAACAGATAATTAAGTTATATACCTCGTCATGATAATTATACATGTTGCATCATCATAATAGCTTGTATTAGTATCAAAATATTTTTTTGGAAAATCAAGTCGCAAACTCTGGAGACTATCCTGCTATATATCTCCTGCAGTTTTTTCCCAATTACTTTGGCAGTCGGCATATGTTTTTGCATCTATTGTAACGCTTAGAATTCTGAAAAAACGTGTGGGACAGTGGTATTAGCGTTAATCCGTATTTCTAAAGATGTAGTAAATGTTAACTTAAATTTTGAAACCTTTTTCCAAAATATTACATGAATAAACATATGCATTTTATATGTTACGTAGTAGCGTTGTAACCATTTGTTAGCGTTGGCATCATCGATGCTCATGGGGGTAGGGGGTTTACCCCTGATCCACTGGAGGCATCGTAGGCACCGAACCAATAGGTCCTTTTGGGGACGTCAAAGAAACCACATACTCCCGGATCCATCAAGGAGGCCGAAAGCCTCTCCTGGTACCTCGGTCCATGTATTATTGTCATCAAATAGCTTACTGATAACTCATATATAATACAGGTGAAAATGTGGGCCCAAACTCTGCTCGGCTGTGCAGCCGAGCCTACTGCGCCTGACCATCTGAGCCGGGTCCAGTACCTATTTCTGGAAAAGCTGTGGTCAGCTCTTAAAAGCACTTTTATAAAACAACAAATAATATTAAAACAAGTGATGTATAGCAGAGTATACCGCCAAAAGCAAAAACACCCAGCTTTTCATATGCTCGGTTATATATGATTCAGTTGGCTGTGTGTGTTTGACCTCTCTGATATTATGGAGAGTAAAGTTTTATGATTTGGATCTTAACTTGCCATTAGAAGAGCCGAACTAGCCGAACAGGACATTGTTATGAAGCCCAGCCCAATTGATCCTGCTTACGTGGAGAGTCAAACCGAGCGGGCATGGCTCAGAAAGAGCTGAGTCGAGCGAGAAAATTCCAGCACTGCAAGTGAAAACACAAGAAATATAAGACAATTATTTTAGGTATGCACACAGTGTGTACTAACATACTTGCTCAAGGTTCGAAGTCCGAGAGTGGGGTAGACGGGTCTTCGGTTTGGGATGGGGTGCACCGCTTACTTTCTGAGTCGCCGGGGGGTTGGTTGGTGTCTGACGAGGGGGCCTAGCCGAGACTTCGGAAGGTGGGTGTCAGAGCGCTTTTGTGTTCAAGCTTCAGAGAGGGTAACACCTGTACTTCTATGAGCAGGTATTGTGGTAACCCATTTTATCAAAAATCAGAATTCTAGCTATCCCTGGAAACATGTTGGAACTAAGCGCCTAGCTACCGATAATAGAATTTTTTACTAACATAACCCAACATATACCAATAATTTATTTCTTAGTCTCTTATCCATGAAATACAAGGCAAGCAAAACAAAATGTCAACATGCACACGCCTATTCTATTCTTCAAAGGATGCGTATGTTGAATCTCACTCGACATCACAAATCTCTATTCATTCAAAACCGCGTTCTCAAAATTTGCTTAATTTAATGCGCTCCGTTTGTGCTGCCTGGGACGAAATATAAAAATATAGTCAACATGGGCTACTTCCGAAACAAACCAAATTGTACTTCTTAAAAAGTTGTATCGTCAAAGGAAATTAAGCACCGGTCTTAAAAAATTCCAAAAAGCTTGTTTGATAATGCACAATAATGGGCTTAAAACATATGATAGGGAAACTACCAGGGACTTGCAGCTATCTACTACCAGAGACCTGTAGTACAGCACACCGGAACAGCAGTTTTGCAATATTCATAACCATTTATTATTGGGGAGCATTCTGTAATTGCAGTCTTGCAGCAATCGGAACCGTTGTTAATACTTACTGGAGAGCACACGCAAATTAAATTGACGATTGATTATGTTGATAAGATGACGTGGAATTTGTTATCTACCGGGGTCAGAAATTTTGCTTGCTTAATTATATTTTGAGCAACTGGAAGCAGTCTAAATATCGGATGCCAGATTCGTTTCGACATAGATTTTCGATAAGCGACTATAAGTGATGATGGTGTTAAATTTTACATTTTTTCTGTTTAAACTATATTAAATTAATGTCCCTACTGTTTTAGTCTAATAATTTATGATTATTATCCATATCGCTTGAAATAGTACGTGATGGAATTAGGGTGCCAGTGACCTGGATGGTGTGAGTTCAGTGCACCGTGAATACAGTTACGCGTTCGCCTTTACGCCAAATGTTTGTTTTGCGTTATGCATTAAATACACACGGTGTTGTACTGTACTTTGTAATTTATTTCAAGTAAGTTTTTCGAGCGGAATGTTCTTTTGATATATTTTCAGCAGACTTGACGCGGTTGACTGTTGGCTAAGATTCTTTGTTGAAATTTCTCATTATTATAAAATGTCATTTAACTTTACTTGCAATAACGCAGCTTGTAAACATAGTACACATTTAGACATTTTGCTATTTGTCTGGTTTTCAGAAACTGCCTCGAAAGTGCCTGGGGAGATTGGAGCGGTGGGGTGCAGATATAATTAAGCGCGCCAGTTCGGTTATAAGTAGTTATTTTTAGGTGCGTCCGAAAACTCCTTGTGATGCTGAAATAAGGAAACGTCTAAGGTGGCTAAAATACCTGGCTATCCCGCCTCCACGAGAAAGCCAGTTTCTGTTACGGTAACTTAGTTATTTTTGTTATGGCATCTTTCAAATCGCCTGGCGTATGTTCTCTTGAAATGATTTTCTTTTTGGCTAGACTTTGCGCTAAAACGTTTATCTGCTATTGTTAGCAAACCCAATAGGCTTCAGAATTAACCCTAGAAGGGCGTCAATAATGTGGTTTTATAGTATCTGCAATTTGAAATGCTATAACGTAGCATTTTAATAGTTTCTGCACTGACTCTCTAAAAGCCTATAAACTGTTTAAAAGCTAAGCTTATATTTTAGTGTTTCTTAGAAGAATTATGTATTATTTCAGAGATTTATTAGCAACTTTGGCACCTGAAGAACTTGACATCCTCGAGAAAGCGCTTTGTTCCCAAGATGACTCAATATTTAATAATTCAGCCAAAGTAACACTTATGTCAGAGTTTCGCCTTTCACAAAGTACTACCAAGTCAGCAACGGTGTCTGATAGCACCGACACAACTACTGACACTGCGAATAGTGGTATCGACAAACGACGATCTGTAGCTGATAAAAGTTCGTAATACTGATGTTTAACTGTTTATAAAGGCTTAGTAACATTTCCATAATTAAATTTTACAATTTCCATGCCTTAATAGCAACAATATGAGGAATGGTGCTTACATTCTTATAAAATTATTGAAAACCAGCAAGCAATAGCAGATAGCTGTCAACTGTGCAAATTTTTTTGTTTGTGTTGCACATAACCGGATGGATGTATTTTAACAATTTTGATATTTCATTCATAGGAGGGTTTAATAATTATTATGCACCTGGTTTGCGTCTGTGCTTCTCCATTGACTTGCTGCCCAAAATATCACAAAACCGACAGGGATCGGAAAATGTTATTGTTGCCCCTATTGGGTTAGCCAGCATAAAGTATAATTCAGTTTTATCCCAATATTTCTATTGAACATTGTTATTTAATAATGGTGAGAAACCACATCTAACTCATGTGATTTCAGCATTTACATTTTGTTAGTGTGACTAGTAGTTGGATTAAAGTTTTCGCAGTTTTCTATGTTTGACGAGTGGCGTGACCAGTTGGAATAAACTTTTCACAGTTTTCTATGTTTGGGTTATTATGGCTTATTTCATGTTTCTCTGTAATTCCAACGAATTCGAAAAGGAACCCTTACAGTTTTAAATATTTTCTGATGAGATTTAGATTTAATTCATGATAGCTGGAATCGATTAGGTTACATTTACTGCTGTAGGTATCTTTATTAGAATGTCCTAACCGATTGGGTGCTATAAACTTGCAGAGAAAAATTTGGGATATTTTCAGCTAGTACTTTTGACGCCTATTTGCGATGTTTTCTTGTTCCCAAATCATTCTTAAGCATTATAAAGTGTATGTATTGCATATTCACCTTGACTTATTACTGTAGCTATTGGTGTAATTCAAATTCCTTATGCTGTGAACGTAATGCAGTTTATCCTAGTGCATTACATTTCTTTTTTGAGTTGCTATGTATTGCAACCATACAGTTAAGTTGACCAAACTTGTTAAAACTAGATGTCGGTCATACTGGGAGGAAATGGTTCAGTTTGATCGATTTGAGACGTATCTAACCTTGTACTGAGTAAACCGGGTTGTACTATTTTATTGTTAAATATTTCTGGATTGCCTTTGCTGTTAATTCTGGGTTTCGCAGAACATTACCTCACTTTAATTAGTTTGGAGTTGAGTATCTATGACAATTGATACATTTTGTTCATCGAAAGGAAGCGTTTGTTGTACAGGACACATCTATGCGCGAGCTTGTTGAATAACATTTAAGTTTTGGACTTATCTTAATATATATTCTGCTTTAATTTCCATTGAATATTTTGACCTGGCATAACAAAATAATTGCTTGACTCAGTATATTATTGAGTGAAGTTTGGTTGGCATGAATATAGACCGTGCAATTTTGCCACAATTGAATTATTGTTTCAGGCACAGAGCTCGCTAATACCACAACGTGCTCTTGCTCATGCTCTTCGAAACCTCTTGCTTTTATAGACGACTGTACTCAGGTGACAAAATCTCTGGGTAATTGCTCTAGTAATCAGGGTAACAGTGATAAACTCGATAGCGAAATCTATAACATCACTTCTGAAAACAAATTGGCCGACAGTATTTATTGCAATGACGTTGTTATGGCATCGCCACTGCAATCGCCAAACCATTGTTCTACCGTTGGAACTAGAATTTTTGCAAAAGGGTTCGATAGCGGAAACGCCAGCGATACTGGATCTGAGCTACTGAAACGCGGTTCTTATGACAATAGCGGTAATGGTAACATATCTGGACTTCCCATGGATGTTAGTGCCTCGTCCGCTATAGGCAGGCCCGATAGGTTTGATGAACCCTCGACAAGTGTGGCAGCGGCTGAACAGGAATCAATAATTCTCGACTGTCGTAGTTGCACTGTCCTAAGTGTGAGTGACGACGCTGAAAATTTCGTCACAATGCAGCATTCGCGGGACCGTTACTGTCTTGACACTTTAGCTGATATAGGAGGTGATAATGGAACATCGCATTCGTATTTGGAGAATGATGGCACGCCCGCTACCACCAATAATGTACCTTCCACCGATTGTTTGGACCGCACAAGTAATACCAGAAGTTTAACTACAAACAGTAATATTGATGAAATATGTTCATATTTGGTAAAACAACCGGCAGCAGTTTGTGAGTGCAAGTGCCATTTTACAACAGATGGGCGATCCAATTTATCAAAATCCTCAAGCGGTAAGGAGGCGAATATTGATTCCTTCCATTACAAGTTGGATAAGAACGCGATAGCAGATGTGAAAAACGGAATGACAGAAGACAATTCACATAATTCTGTGGCTAAAACTATTCCATTAAACGGCACAACAAGCAAAAATAAACACAAGACAGCGTTGAAGCATCGCCGAAAGCTTAGACCGTCAAGCCGTCATATCAGGTACATTTCAACAGATATCTGAATTATATTACGTTCTCTGAAGTCAATTATTTCTAAATTATATTACGTTTTTACTAAATTATGGATGATACACAGAAATGTTAGTTGCAGCTGGGTCATTTCACGCTACGATGTCCTTTTGCCCCAGAAAAAATGACTAATGACTTTTTGGCTCCGATTATCTTCATTTTTACACCAGATGACTAAAAAACGTCAAGGATCCCTAATTTGGGGTCGTTATAGTAAATTTTTTAATCGTTTTTATGCTATGGCTTCCCAAATACCACCCCCGTGCTGCTCAGCAAGGTACCATGAAATGGCCTCTGGTATGCTCCAGGTTGCATCTAGCCTCGATTTTGTGATGGTATCTCGTGCAGCCCGTCAGTGCGGTCAAAATGATGTTATGCGGAACTCCGTATGTCAAAAATTAAGCTTTTTATGCCTATTCTTGGGTCAAATTTAACACTTTTAAAACACAAGGGTGCCTATTTATACCGGTTATTAAATGGAATCGAAGCGGCCATAAACGGTAGCTATTTATATCGATAGTTTAGCCTGGGAGAAGTGTTATGCAAAAAAAAATTCACAACATAACCTTTGCCAGATATGTTAGAATCCCGGAAGTAGCTGGTGGTCGGGGAAAAAAAAAAAAAAAAAAAAAAAAAAACAAAAAAAGGGGAAACAGGTCTCCATTGTGTTATCTATGGTGTGTCACACTGTGGTACCTATGTTCCAAACAGTGGGGACATTATAACCTGAACGCCGCATGAATAATTGGGCTGGTGTAGGATTCGGGGCTTTCCATCTTTGGGACCGCGAGCAGACCCTCTACTGAGCGAGCTATCCCTCCGACTTCATAGCAGATATGAATCCGCGATACTCAACAAAGAGTAGCAAAATACAGTAGCGGATTCAGGGTTCGCGGAGGGGGATCCCGGGGCGCACCGCGCCGCTCAAAGAGCCGCACTTCCCGATCTGCGACGCTACGATCAGCCTCACGCTCGAGGCGCCGGACTCCCTGAGGTGTGCTCCCTCCAAGGCGCCGCACACTCTTACGTCGGATCGCCCGCCGCTCCCGCCATCCGAGGCGCCTTGCACCCCCTCCGGGTCGCCACGCGCAATGCCCAGGCGCCCACCAATTACGAAAGGCGTCGCACCCCCTGCCGCTGAGGCTTCGCCTCACTTCGCGAGGCGCCGCTCCCACTCTCGAAGGGCTTCACTCTTCTTCGAGGTGTTACGCACGCAGCCACAGGCAACGCACTCCTCAGAGGCGTCGGACCTCGCCGCCGAGACGCCTTCCAGGCCAACATACATACAACCTACACTCCTTGGCCAACGGATCTTTGGCACCTTTGTCTGTTCCGGTGGGGGATGCCTTCTTTTGTCTAAAGATTAAAGTATTGGGAAAAATCCGAGGTTTGCGCGTCATATTTGATGTGCTGAGAAATCAATACGCAGTTTATTTGCACTTCAGGTTATGAAGACTATTATGTACTTTGAGTAGGGTGGCGGGGTTGGGCACCGGAAAAAAGTATTTTCAGTTTTTTCCTACCCCCCCCCTCCCGGGAAAGAAGGTTGAGTTTTTGGAGCCGAAAATGATGGAAAACCGATATGCAACGAAATATACAACCGTCAGCATTATTTACACACAGTTAAACAGCCTTTACATTTCATGCGTATGATTTATATGGTAGAGATGGTATAACACTATCTTCCGAGCATCGACTTAAAGATACCATCTCTTAGCCTCAGCATAACTTGCTTCCTACGCCGCATCAGAAACTTTTGCCCGATGATATATTGAAAATAAATAGGTGCGATGCTCTGAATAAAGCCATGGGGTTTGTATTGACATATAAAAGCAGTAAACTAAGCACACAGGCCACGCACACATGCAGGCGGGAGGAAGCAAGGGGTTTCCATACCCTTAATCCTGAGCTCCCCGTCCTAAGAAAAAAAACTAAGGAGTTACAGCCCTTGGTGGTTGGCCGCCATCCCACTATCCGCGGCGGTCCGTTTACCTGCCAGGATAGAAACGCGCCGGCATGTATGCCATATTTACCGCGACAAGTCATACGCTCCCGAATGGCTAAACAGTTGGATCGTAGACTTAAGTTACATGGTCTATTGTATTAATGCATTTCTAGCATCAGTTGAACGGTGTGATACCAGTTTAACTAATAGTAAGTCTACACAATTACTAAAAATTTTAATCACATTCGACAATTTTAATCGTTTTTAAACTTCCGTTTTTCCGTGCTACTTTCCCTTTACATACATTTTTCAACAAACAACGCCTTTGTTTCAGTAGCCGATGCTTATCTTCTGACATAAGACCTCAATAACCAATCAGAAACTATATTTGCCCAATTACGGTGCAATGGCATTTAACAAAGGAATTCCACCGTAGCTTCTGTCTCCATCGGCACGACCTTTGCATCAATTACTAAATAGACGAAGACGTGAGAGATGCCTTGCAAATATATCAGCAGCGTTTTATCATGTTATCGCGCTAATACCAAGCCGGAAAATATGAGTTTGCGTTAGCTTATCAAGTTCTTTCACAATTAATTCGAACCTAATAAATATATATACGTACTCCTCCTATCGATATAGCCACCATGTGGTTTTCACATAACCCTACCCTTCGAAAGATTCAAGCGCGGCGGCACTGTGCGGTTGCAAATTCTGTGTAAAACATTGCAGTTTTAGACCTTTTTCAGTAAATAAGATATTAATTTGTAATGCAAATACACCACACTTTTTGCGAAAGATGAACCGAGTATCACTGTTACCCTCTCAGAAATATTTTTGCAAAATTTTATGCAAGTTGACTTGAAAAAATTTTGCTTCAATTCTAGTCCCCATTTGAAGATAAATCGTGGCGACGCTGCTGCTGACATTTACATTTTGTTTGAGTTATCACTGTATATTAGCAATATTTTGCTATCCCCTGTCCTCTTCCTCTACCCCAGTCCCCATTTAGAGGTAAATCGTGGCGGTGCTGCTGCTGACATTTACATTTTTGTTTGAGTTTATCACTGTATATTATTTAGCAATATTTTGCTATCCCCTGTCCTCTTCCTCTACCCCAGTCCCCATTTTTAGAGGTAAATCGTGGCGGTGCTGCTGCTGACATTTACATTTTCTTTGAGTTATCACTATATTGTTTACAAGATTTTTGCTATCCCCTATTCTCTTCCTTTCCTTTTTCACGGCACCATTTCTTCAATTCGAAACATTTGTGTTAAAAAATTTTTAACATCACAAATCTAGCACCCCGGCAGGGTGGAGATATATCGGAGGCGCGAGCCGGGGCAGCCCTCATCAAACTGCGGTTGGTCCCAATAGTGGGGGAGCGGAACTCCCCACGGATCAATCGGTTTAATTTTCGCCGTAATTTTTTCAAAAAATTTTGTGGGTGGACTAATTTTTCTGGTGGACGGTATGAGCCGGTGGCATCGAAAATTTATGGGGGGCACGAACCGGGGGCCAGCTGGCGGTGAACGAGGGGTGTGTCAGCTGTGGTGGGTGCCTCCATCCCCACCCCCCCACTAGCGAGATCCCAGCAAATGGCAATCACTCAATTATAAACAATGGTCAACCGAGACCGGGTCAACAAAATTTTTAAAAGGCTATCCTATGTTAACGTCCCCACCAAATTTCGAAATGTGACTACGTCCTGCAGCTGGCTTTCCTTGAACG
>JASANE010001739.1:0-62117 GCA_030248225.1 Trileptium ribeirensis
ACATCAACAATTTGCCGTTAAATCGACAAATTTACTGTAAAGACATTTTTTACTATATCCACCTGTATTTTAATATAGACAATTTAGCCTTTCATTTTATCACCATTTTTAATGTAAGCGCCTTCCCTACAAAAACATTTTAATGTATTTCTACTTTCGACTAGCACAGGCACAGTCGACTCAAGACGTCATGTACAATTGTAGAAAGCTATGTCACAGTCATACGGATGGATCTTTCCTATGGTGTTGTTACTGTTCGGCATACGCCTCAAAGCTGTCAAGGGAACTCACTAGTGTCTTCTAGTGGGGCATTAGTTAACATCCTTAGGTTCTGTGAAGTGTTTTTTCCCATCCAAGGTTCTCTGGGGGCCATTGGTTACCCATGCAAAGCACACTTATTATTCCCCCATTGTATCCGGGTAGTGTAGAATAACCAGGGGTTACAGCCAGGATACTCCATCGAATCTTGGACGCACGGCAGAGATATCCTTGCGTGCGCAAGCCGAAAAATGATTATATCATCGGATAACTGAATTAGTAAGACTAAGTGTCATACTATTCTAACGTTGTTTTATAGACCATCAGATGAACTGTTTCAGTACGTGTGTTCCAATCGCTGCTAATATTTGGCGTGTTGCGGTTCGAATCTCCAAAAGTGACCACAAAACCACATCTTCAAATCCATATTTACAGATCATTTGAGATGATCCTTTAATCTGGTTTTTGAAGATTTCAATCAATCTGCTGCTTGTGTTACAGAATCCGGAACCCGAAAGATTCGTTGAGTTTTTTCGCTAAAAACTAAATCTTTGGTGTTATTTGCAGGGGTCGCTTCGTACAGGAAGGTACGCGTCGCCTATGCCCGGAATGTCTCATTTGTGCTGGACCTTCATGTTCCCGGTCGTTGATCGGTGTCGGTCATATCAAAGTCGACGAAGCAATGTATTGCGAGCAATGCTTTGCAAAACATTTTGCTCCACGATGTTCGAGATGTGGCGAACCTTGCGTTGAAGTAAGTGCCTCCCACAGCTGTTGTCTAAACAGTACTATGGCTAACGAGCTACACTGTCTGAAAGTAGGCCAGTAAAAATATTGTAATTTTTCCTCTAAGAGAAGGGTATCACAGCAGTATCATGCTAAGAAATCTCATTATGAGATACATTTTTGCGGAGTGTTGTTTTTTTGTTGTTAAAGTTATAAGCATTTCAGTTGTCTATCAGCCTATGCTGGCAAATAGCTGCTCTGTAACGAGTTCCTCAAAGCGTCACTTTCCTAAACTTCTAATGATGGCATATTTTTAAAGATTATATACCATCAACAAAAGCAAACTTTTAATAAATCTATGATTTCAGTAGGTGCTATGTTAGAAGATAGTAAACATGTTCTATTGAATCGATCAATAATTTTAGACCCTGTAAATTTGATACTATAACATTTAACGGCGACAATTTAGTAGGATGCCTAAATGTTTCGCCTCAAATGTGATCAGACGAATCTGAGACGTTTGCCGCATGCCAGGTCGAGGTATTCGGACTCAAGCGGTCGGATTTCTTCCAAAGATCTCAATTCATGTATCCAATGAGACTAAATATATAATGCAGTGTGACAAAGCGTGAAAACAATGTCTCAGCCTGATGGCTGCGACAAAAATTTTTAAAGGTTTCTACTATACCTTGCCAATTTTGCGACATTGTTTTGTGGTACCTGGCGGTCGTACAGTTCTTCAAAAAAATTTGCTATAGAGCACTGAGCACTCAAGGATTATAGAAATTCCAGCCTGAGAATTTTGTTAATTTCTTGCTTTAATACAATATCCGTAAACGTTTATGGTATATAGCGATTTAAAAACAGCCCCGAAAAAACTGATCCAACAGTCTTACAAAGTAATATTTTGATAGCTGTTTTGCTGTTTTACAGGGTGTGTTTGTGGAATTTCAGGGCCGGCGCTAGGGGTGTGAGGCCCCCCCAACCGATGTGTGAGGGGCCCCCTGAAATTTCATGTAAAAATAAAATTATTAGTCCGCCCCACGTGATAGACTGCAAAACGCAAGAAATGTGAGAGGCTTAACTAGAACCAGAAATGACGTACAAAACCAATTTAAAATTGTCGACTGAAAAGATATTCGATAAATTAATCTTTTCTTCAAATTACCAAACCAGTCCTATTCTATTCGAGATTTAGATCTAATCGAATGTAACACTAACCAGTAAATAGTGTTATTTTTCTAGCATTATTTAACCAATCTTAGTCAATATAGTATAATATACTAATCTCATTATCAAGGACATATGGAGCAACCAAAATTTAACTTTACCGAGTAAGTTAAGTTTTACTCGGTATAATTTTTTTATTAATACTGGGTATATACTTGGGCAATTTGACGATCATATCCTGTGTGACGAGTTTTGCGTTGGCAGATCCACGTCATAATCACGGATTTGCTTGTGCTTGGTCGATCCATTGTATAGCAATTTACGAAACAATAGTTACAACTAGTTTTACGCTAAACGGAGATCCTACTATGAAAATCAGTTAAAAAGATTATAGCGTTACTGCCAAACAACTATTAATACGGTATTCAATACAATTGTATTATTGTATACATGTAAAATCTGAAGCAAAAGAAAAAAGAAAGAAAAAGAAAAAATCTGAAGAAAAAAATTTTGAGTTTTTTGTTTTAGCGGCTGTTCAAACACTTTTAAAAGGCAAAACATAAATCATCGTCGAGGGGCCCCCAAGGAGGGCCCCCGGGGGGGGGAAGGGGGACGCGCCGCTGTGGAAATTGTTTAGTTAACTTTGAGTTCACTCACGCAAACTGTGTGCGACTTAATTTTAACAATTTTTAAGCAAGCTGCTTTGAGTAAGTAGCTTTAATTAGGTTTTCACAATCTCATATCAGCCCGATAGATTTGACATGGCCTTGGTTGGGCTCGATTTTATGTGTTTTATTGTTCTTTTTCAGAACTATATCGACGCTCTGGACGGCAAATGGCATACTGGTTGTTTTGTTTGTGCTGTCTGTCAATCGTCGTTTCCGGATGGAGCATTTTTGGAGAAAAATGGGAAGCCGTATTGTCGAAAAGGTAATCAGGAATGTGTTGACTTTGCGTCTAACTAAAGGCCACAAATAGAGATTTTAAACTTTCAGATGAGCTATCGCGCGATACAATCGTTCAGCCAAAGTTGAGTTAAATTAAGTTTTGAAATCCTAAAAAACCTATAACGGACATTGCCTAATTTCACCACTGTCACGGCTAGTAAGAATTCTTCGCTTCGCTCCCGACACTCAGTAATGCAATGAACTTGTTTAATTCATAATCACTTAAATCAAATCGGACAGTTCGTTACACAGACACTGAAGATAAAATCAATTGGTTGTGTTTGATCTTTTTTTGTTCATATGACAAAAGAAGATTTTGGCCAAATATTACGGTTGCGTGGCTGCAATATTCCGCATCACCTGGCTGTATTGTGAAAATTTTTATCACGTCATTTTACTTTGAATTAATTTTAAAATTTTAGCAATTTCTTTGATTCTGTTGAATAAACTTTTATTATTTTATTGTCATTATTATTAAGTAACAACCAAATTTTGATCAAAATTTAATCATATTCTGAGCTCAAAATTGAACTCAATAACTTTGACATGTAAATGCAGCTTTACGATGAACTCACTAACCACCATCCTATTTGGCAACATCCCACGGGGAATCTGCATCCATTTTTACGAAACAAATAGGAAATTCAATTGGGTTCATTGATAGGCCGGATTCGGCGATTTCCGAACAGATCATGGCAGTTCAGTAAAATTTTCATGATTTGAAAAAGAATAGGTGTAAAATTTAGACGGATTGTTGCCTAAAATATGAGACTGGATTCTCAATATCTCACAGGGCGATATAACTACAATGGACAATTGTAGCGAAGCGCTTTTGGATTATCCTTACAAATGTGGTGATATAACGTCTCAATCTATTTTCTAATGGCCAGTTTAAGTAAACCCTGATAATGTCGACAATAAGTTTGCAAAATATAACTAAATTAGCTAATTAATACACGTTTAAAAAGCCTCAACTACAGATCAGGTTCAACTGACCTCAAATGTTTATACAAAAAATTTTGTATATATCCAGGGTTTTATAATGCCTGCTACAAGAGACCAATAACTTTTTTTCAAAAAACTTTAAAACCACAAAAACGTTAAAATATATTTTTCATTACTGAATAAAATTATTTAAGCGCATATGATTTCTTGTTCACTGCACTAATGCAAATTTCTATTACAACGACTATGTTTCAGCGACGGATGGGCGGATATCCGTAATTTTTTGAACCGCTGAATGCTTTAATCATTGGCATGTCATGGAAAAACAACATGCATGTCTACTTTTACAAAAGCGGTGATTGAAATTCTTAGTTTTAGGATAGAATCAAGTAGAATTGTGTTGTTCTAGTCTGTTGTATAGCAGTAAAATTAATTCAAAGTAAAATGACGTGATAAAAATTTTCACAATACAGCCAGGTGATGCGGAATATTGCAGCCACGCAACCGTAATATTTGGCCAAAATCTTCTTTGTCATATGAACACAAGATCAAACACAACCAATTGATTTTATCTTCAGTGTCTGTGTAACGAACTGTCCGATTTGATTTAAGTGATTATGAATTAAACAAGTTCATTGCATTACTGAGTGTCGGGAGCGAAGCGAAGAATTCTTACTAGCCGTGACAGTGGTGAAATTTGGCAATGTCCGTTATAGGTTTTTTAGGATTTCAAAACTTAATTTAACTCAACTTTGGCTGAACGGATTGTATCGCGCGATAGCTCATCTGAAAGTTTAAAATCTCTATTTGTGGCCTTTAGTTAGACGCAAAGTCAACACATTCCTGATTACCTTTTCGACAATACGGCTTCCCATTTTTCTCCAAAAATGCTCCATCCGGAAACGACGATTGACAGACAGCACAAACAAAACAACCAGTATGCCATTTGCCGTCCAGAGCGTCGATATAGTTCTGAAAAAGAACAATAAAACACATAAAATCGAGCCCAACCAAGGCCATGTCAAATCTATCGGGCTGATATGAGATTGTGAAAACCTAATTAAAGCTACTTACTCAAAGCAGCTTGCTTAAAAATTGTTAAAATTAAGTCGCACACAGTTTGCGTGAGTGAACTCAAAGTAAAACTAAACAAATTCTACAAACACACCCTGTAAAACAGAAAAACCGCTATCAAAATATACTTTGCAAGACTGTTGGATCAGTTGTTTCGGGGCCGTTTTTAAATCGCTATATATCATGAACGTTTACGGATATTGTATTAAAGCAAGAAATTAAGGAAATTCTCAGGCTGGAATTTCAATAATCCTTGAGTGCTCAGTGCTCTATAGCAAATTTTTTTGAAGAACTGTACGACCGCCAGGTACCACAAAACAATGTCGCAACATTGCAGGTATAGTGGAAACATTTTTGTCGCAGCCATCAGGCTGAGACATTGTTTTCACGCTTTGTCACACTGCATTATATATTTAGTCTCATTGGATACATGAATTGAGATCTTTGGAAGAAATCCGACCGCTTGAGTCCGAATACCTCGACCTGGCATGCGGCAAACGTCTCAGATTTGACTGAACACATTTGAGGCGAAACATTAAGGTATCCAACTAAAATTTCGGCGTGAAATGTTATAGGATCAAATTTACAGGGTCTAAAATTATTGATCGATTCAATAGAACATGTTTACTATCTTCTAACATAGCACCTACTGAAATCATAGATTTATTAAAAGTTTGCTTTTGCTGATGGTATATAATCTTTAAAAATATGCCATCATTAGAAGTTTAGGAAAGTGACGCTTTGAGGAACTCGTTACAGAGCAGCTATTTGCCAGCATAGGCTGATAGACAACTGAAATGCTTATAACTTTAACAACAAAAAACAACACTCCGCAAAAATGTATCTTATAAAAGGATTTCTTAGCATGATACTGCTGTGACACCATTGTCTTAGAAGAAAAATTACAATATTTTTACTGGCCTACTTTCAGACAGTGTAGCTCGTTAGCCATAGTACTGTTTAGACAACAGCTGTGGGAGGCACTTACTTCAACGCAAGGTTCGCCACATCTCGAACATCGTGGAGCAAAATGTTTTGCAAAGCATTGCTCGCAATACATTGCTTCGTCGACTTTGATATGACCGACACCGATCAACGACCGGGAACATGAAGGTCCAGCACAAATGAGACATTCCGGGCATAGGCGACGCGTACCTTCCTGTACGAAGCGACCCCTGCAAATAACACCAAAGATTTAGTTTTTAGCGAAAAAAACTCAACGAATCTTTCGGGTTCCGGATTCTGTAACACAAGCAGCAGATTGATTGAAATCTTCAAAAACCAGATTAAAGGATCATCTCAAATGATCTGTAAATATGGATTTGAAGATGTGGTTTTGTGGTCACTTTTGGAGATTCGAACCGCAACACGCCAAATATTAGCAGCGATTGGAACACACGTACTGAAACAGTTCATCTGATGGTCTATAAAACAACGTTAGAATAGTATGACACTTAGTCTTACTAATTCAGTTATCCGATGATATAATCATTTTTCGGCTTGCGCACGCAAGGATATCTCTGCCGTGCGTCCAAGATTCGATGGAGTATCCTGGCTGTAACCCCTGGTTATTCTACACTACCCGGATACAATGGGGGAATAATAAGTGTGCTTTGCATGGGTAACCAATGGCCCCCAGAGAACCTTGGATGGGAAAAAACACTTCACAGAACCTAAGGATGTTAACTAATGCCCCACTAGAAGACACTGGTGAGTTCCCTTGACAGCTTTGAGGCGTATGCCGAACAGTAACAACACCATAGGAAAGATCCATCCGTATGACTGTGACATAGCTTTCTACAATTGTACATGACGTCTTGAGTCGACTGTGCCTGTGCTAGTCGAAAGTAGAAATACATTAAAATGTTTTTGTAGGGAAGGCGCTTACATTAAAAATGGTGATAAAATGAAAGGCTAAATTGTCTATATTAAAATACAGGTGGATATAGTAAAAAATGTCTTTACAGTAAATTTGTCGATTTAACGGCAAATTGTTGATGTGAGACTAGCGATCTCAATTATGATAATTCAACTTTAGTTGACTACATTGTTTTATATTTGACAACATCAAATATATCTAGTACAAAGCTATATACTATGATATTAAATAACGATCGAAAAGCAGCAATTTAGTCAGAAATATGTCCCAAAACGCATAATAATAGACATTTGTTACCTGGTTTTCTTTGTATAAATTAATAAGCTAAAAACGATAGTCAGTGCTGAATATGTAGAAGACAATTGATGTTTTATCCTTTTGACAGCAGAACAAGTTCGAGCAAAGACGAATTTGTAATACTTCAATTTGACTCGCCTTGGTACAAACGCGCAACAAGTGGGAACGAGGGACGAAACATTTAGAGCCAGGCCAGAGCACGTTCGAAATCGTCATAGATCCTCCCGCTTTCGTACAACACCCTAAAAATTTTAGTCCGGGCGACTCCGCTTAAAAACCCCAACCTTGGTGATTCCGGTCGTCATACTAACTATGACCTCGCTTAGTTTCATATCTGTTAATCACCGTCCGTTTGCGACAATTTCTTTGCCCGAGGCAATAAATATCACATCGTTGAGACCAAATATTATAAAATTGTTACGATGTATTCAGTTTCTCAAAAATCAATAAATTTGAGTGTAATTTCTGGTAAAAATTGAAATACGTATGTACTGCTGCTGCATTTGGTAGTCGAACAATTAAGGCGTGTTCGCACGCTCAAACTTTTTGCTCAAATTTTGAGCTCAAAGTTTGAACAAATTTTGATCAAATCAAAATTTGAGAACAAAATTTGAGCTCAAACTTTTTCAAGTAATGAATCGTGTCGGTGATTGGCTACAGGAATATCCTTGAAAAGTTTGAACAGTGTTCACACATTCAAACTTACCAAAAATGCAATAAAGATGCTTTCAAACTTTGATCAAAATTTGAGCTCAAATTTTGATCAAAATTTGAGCTAAAAGTTTAAGCGTGTGAACACGCCTTTAGTGGAAGCCAATGTATTCATTTTCACCTAAACAAACAATCATGGTGTCATTGTAGGCGCTATAATTTGATAAATAATGGCCATCCCATTAGAAAATTAAAATAAAAAAACTGGTTTCCCAATTGTAGGTTGTCTTTTGGGCTATTCCACGAAACTCCGGAAATTAACTCAAAAACGTAGAATTACTACAAAACACCAATCTAATTAATTTCAGCAAATTCAACTCACAACTATTGTTTATCTAAAAGTCCAATCTTTAGATATTAAATATAAATAAGTAGGTATGACCAATATGAAACCGACCCATCACATGTTAAGTTGACTCCCATAATGCACGAGTGCCCCTAGCCCATGTGAAGTTTTCTGGAGACGACCTCGAAGCATAGCCTATTAAATATAAATAAGTAGGTATGACCAATATGAAACCGTCCGATCGCATGTTGACTCCCACAATGCACGAGTGCCCTAGCCATTGTGAAGTTTTCTGGAGACGTCCTCGAAACATACCCTATTAAATATAAATAAGTAGGTATGACCAATATGAAAATGTCCCATCGCACGTTAAGTTGACTCCCACAATGCACGAGTGCCCTAGCCATTGTGAAGTTTTCTGGAGACGTCCTCGAAACATACCCTATTAAATATAAATAAGTAGGTATGACCAATATGAAACTGTCCCATCACATGTTAAGTTGACTCCCACAATGCACGAGTGCCCCTAACCATTTTGAAGTTTTCTGGCGACGCTCATGAATCATACCCTATTAGTTTAACCGTTTATTACTTATCCAATTCCAAATTTAGTTCATTTACATAAGCGTACCTCGTACCCACACTGTAAAACATATTTCAGTTTAGAAGATAGACGTATCCAGCTTTTTTTTACATGTTTACCTCAAAACTATTCCACATTTATCGCACACCAACTTTGGACTCGCCATACTGCTGCTGCTGTTGTCGTTGTTGTTCAGCGTTTGTTGTTTGTTGTTGGCACCATTGGTCTGATGATGATCGCTCGATAGTGGCACATTCGAATTCGATTTCCGTTCCAAATCGTCAGCCGTTTCCCACAGTCGCTTCGCTGCTTCGTTTGCTTCCTTCGACGCAATAATCGCGGCTGGAATGCGGTATGCCGAATCTGCATTATCGTTATCGTCGTTGTTGTTGTTTCTGCTGCTGCCGTTGAAGTTGTTGTTGTTTCTACTGCAGTCGTTGAGGTTGTTGTCTCTGCTGCTGTCGTTGAGGTTGTTGTTACTGTTGTTGTTTCGTTTGGCCGTGAGCAATTTCTCATCCAACCGCTGTTTCACATTGGCTTCGTAAGCAGCTCGTGTCTCAATGTTTTTCAATTGCTCCTGTGAATCCAAACAGTTTCGCTCAGCTGCTTGTTGCTGAGCTTTCATCCACGTTTGATCTGCTCGGTTAGACGCTTTCGATTTCCAATTATCAAGTCTGGATTGTCCAGAACGAATTTCGTTATCTAACCCTTGCACGATTGATGCCTTGTCGTTGGAATTAGTTTTGGTCGTACATTTTTGACTTTGACAGTTGCGGTCAGACAGAGGTGCTTTGTCGATTTGATTTGAAAATTTCTTCATCGTTGCCGTTAGTGTAGCCATTGTTTCGCTAAATGCCTTAATGTCTTCAGCTTGTTGTGGATCAGCAACGATTTTGGAACCCCCGTTGACAAAACTAATAGCACCAGCAAGCGTTGGTCCTTCCGATCTTCCGAAATCGCCATATTTATCAGCGATGTTGGTCGTCATGGCTTCGGTCCCAGCCTTATGATTATGATGTTCTTTTAATTTCCAATTGATCAGCGTTGGTATATCGTTTTTAGACATTTTTCTCGATGTCACAAATTTATCATCCACATCCGAACATGAGCTACCAGGAAGGTAGTCTAAATCTTGTTCAGTTTCACCGTCATTATTGAAATCGATCTTACAATTATTGATCAGCCCTGGTGTATTTCTCATATTCGGCTTACAACTAGGATCAACCGGTGGCTTCGCGGTAGGACTTGATGCAACCATTTTCGTGCTCGAAGGACTCTTTTCAATATGACCTTGTGTCGCTGAAAATGCTTGGTCTAACTTGCCAGAGGCAGCTGTTCGCTTCTCGCTTGTTTGGTCAAATTTGAAGTTCGCTGGCTTTGCACCGATCAACGGTGGTACTACCTTCACCGTTGAAGTTGCTAATGTGGACTTTGGTGATGGAGCTTGCGGCTTGAAAGGTTTTGGACTGAGCCGTAACGTTGATCCTAGTGAACCAGAAAACTGTTGAGGATTTAGTGAAGACGGCTGGTACCGTTGAACGGGTGTAGCTGGGGTGCCGTCAGCCGCGGCGTTGAATCCTGGTTTTTGATCGGACAACTGAAATAAAGTAAACAATAATGCGTTAATCACTTTTAGGTTCAGCCGATAGATAGTATAATTATTTACATGGCATGCTTTAGCGGCTATACTCCGAGAACATCTATAAACTTTTTGTATATATACCAGCAATGGAAAGGGGTCATGGGGACACGGGGTCATTTGGGGTCAATAGACTGACCCCGTGACCCCGGATAAAATTACTTCGGTGAAATTACAAACTTTTTTCATTACTTTCTCCGTAGAAAGATCTCACTAACATACTGTTCCAAATAAACATTTATTTATTACTATAAAATTTTTTAATGTTTTGGTGTGGAATGATCACGGGAGGTCATGAGGATCACAAAAATGCAAAAATTTACAAAATCGGCCCTTCTTGGCCAAATGGCGGCTAGGGAGAGCATAATACAAAAGATCAGTATTAATTTCTGAAAAAGCAACAGTCTTAAGTAAAAATGAATCCGCGTCGAGATGTGTGACTTTTAATCTGCTACGACGTCCATTACCTTGATGTCTTATTTGTTCTTTGAAGCAGTGGGTCGATCCGATTTCAGACCCGCCGAACAATTTAAGGACGCTTGTAAGCTTAGGGTTAGACTTACAAGGTTTATCACTCAAACACAAACCTCAGGTAAATGAAAATGTGAGGAAAGTGTAAAAGCACCCAAAATCAGTTGACATCCTCTCTGATTCGAACATCTAGTGTTATTTGCTTATTATTGCCTTTAGATCTAAGATTTTTAAGTGTGACTAGAGTTATTTGTATACCGTGCGAATTTTGGTTTTTAAGTTTCCTTCACATTTGTGAACATAAAATACTATTTGGTGATATTTCTCATGATATATATATTGGTCGTTTATGAATTTTTAGAAATTCTGTACGGAGTATCTAATATAAGTAGCAATTACCATACGGTATTCTTTCCAAGTTTTGCTATCTAGGTTTGGGCTAATGTTACGACCAAAATTGAGATATTTGAATATGTTTAACATTCAGAGGTGTTGTTTAAGTTTGATTAGGGTATCATACATGAGAAATTTTTTTGAGAAATATTTACTGATGATTTTTTTACAATATGGCAAATTTGAAAATCTTATACAATTTAGAGAAAAATTATTCTTCAAAAAATTAGTAATGTTAATTTTTTGACGCTAAAGTTGTGCATTCGGGCGATTTTGACACTAAATTCCGGGTTCGGGACCGGATATATAAAAATTATTCAAACAATGTTGTTGTTACAGCACAAAGCCTATATTTTATTTAAGACAAATATTATTGAAATTCGTCTCAAGGAAATCGTTGAGAGTTTACACAACGAAAATTTAGATGGAACTCATTTGTGGTCATATTGAATTCCTCGGAACAAATTAATTATTGGTTAGGATAACAGAGACTTCGGAATATTGGAAACAAATCTGTTTTTAATGAAAGCATAATTTTATTCATTCTATGTATTTCACAAGTTAAAAATTCTTGTGCATAAGTGTTTATTATATATATAATTATATATTTATCATCAGCGGTGTCATGGGGCCACGGGGTCACTTGGATGTGAGCCCGTTTCATTGGTGATATATACTGGTGAAGTTCGATTTTGTTTTACATAAACATTTAAATAACAACCTAACTCGATAACAATATTTGTCTTCGCTATAGCGCAACTCAGGGTCAGTGAAACAAACATATAAAAAACCAAAACGAACAACTTGGTACTCATAAACCCGATGTATCTGTTTCAAATCTATGACGGAAAGTTTTCTTTCGGAAACTTGAAATCAGCACCCACGAGAACCAATATGAATTTATTTTGAGCCACAAATCTATTAATATAACGTTAAAAGAGGTAATGTCACGGATGACTATATATGGCGTCGGGCCCAACTTTGGCCTGAAATACCAATTGACTCTGTGGTTCTACATCTTATCTGAGTCCCGCAGTAGCTCTTATCCACACACCGAATTTCGTTCGAATCGGTTGAGTGGTTACATAGCTACGCCTAGACAAAGTTTGATCAAAATTTTTGAAATTTTACCATTTTCTAAAGTTTCCCATGCACCATAAGGACCCGACCAAAACAATTTATATACCCATACATAAACCTTCCTACGACATATATTTTGATATCAAAATCATACGAATCGGCGCAAGGATTGCCGAGTTATAAGCAGAAATGTCCCAAAAAATGGTCCATTTTAGCCATGTACCTCTGGGTACTCCCTCTTTGACCCCCTGTGGTGGGACCTGGGTGTGTCGAATCGGAACAAAAACCTCCAAAAGGCACATCTAGATTATTGTAGCTTTTATATGAGCCCTCACACATCCATATCGGTTTACGTTGAGATAACGAAGTCCTGTTTACAGAGAAAAAATAAACGGACGCCCATCTTTTTCACCAAAGTGCGGTCTAGTGAAAATTCTTCGATTCCGAAGTTTGCGCTTCTACATCTCCGAATTCAATAAAATCTTAACATACATGAAAATGTTGATATTAAAATTTTGGCCAATGTACCTTTTAGGACGCGAGTGATAGTCATGCTATGCCGTTCTTGATATATAAGACTAATCTAAGCCTGAGCCTAGGCTAAGATCCTTGTATGAGCCTTATACTAAGCCTAGCCTGATGTCATTGCCTTATGATATGACTAAGTCGATGGCTGATGCTCTCCTCGACTCCCGCACTAAGTTATTATTTTTTTTACGATGTAACGTTCGGCCCCTAAAGGTGATATTTGCCAAATGTATCGGCAATTTTTCCGTTCACACACGCATAGATTATCCAAAATTAATACAAAGCTTGGTTCATTCATTTAAATAAAACTTAAACTGATACGTATCGTGACTTTTACTAAAATTGGTTCTTTTCCATTATTCCCCCAGCCCGCGTTTGCCCAAAAATGGTCAGATTCTGGAAATTTTGGTATTTTTCTGATCCTCGAGACCTTCCCCGGTCATTTCAACCAAAAAATAGAATTTTTAAAGTTTTAGATTTTTTCAATTTTTTCGGGTCCCAGGGGTCTCCCCTTGGGAACCCAAAATAATTTCTTAAAAATTGGATTTTTACCCATCATCCAACGCGGCTGGACGAGCTGAGTGTAATGGTGTTATTTATAACGGCATCTGAGAAAAGCATCCTAAGTTATGGCCAAAAACTGTTCAATTGCTGAGCCTCTCAGCCTCCGATATTTTAGGTCATAACGTAGGAACCCGTTAAAAATTACACCATTCGATTCAGCTCGTCAAGACGAATCAAATGACGGTAAAACTCCAATTTTTAAGAAAAAATTTTTTGGGTTCTCGAGGGGGGAGGACCCTTCGGACCAAAAAATCTAAAATTTAAAAATTAAATTTTTTGGTCGAAATGATCAGGGGAGGTCTCGAGGACCACAAAAATACCAAAATTTCCAGAATCTGACCATTTTTTGGCAAACGCAGGCTGGGGGGATAACGGAAAAGAACCCTAAAATTAACTAGTGAAGTAATATCATCAGTTAATAAGTTAATATCAACTAAAAACAGTGCTGAAGTCGGAGCGGAGAATAAGCTGAGATGAGTAAACAAAAGTGCAAAGTTTAATTGTGTGTCCAACAGACTTAGCTTAGGTTTAGGCTTAGGCGCAAATCATAGTACGAGTCGACGGGAAACTTGACATAATATGCGCTAGGGTGAAACACTTGACCTGGCTACAATTTTTATGGGTCACCTATATATTTTGGTAAAAGCTTAAGGCTAACACCGCTTTATCTTTTCAGCTGAATCCAAGATACATATTTTAAGGCAATCAAGCTTTTAAATATTATTCACACCTTTTCCTTCATAGTGAAACACATTCGATTCAAGGCATGCTGTGAACGATACGCTAAATCAAATTTGTCGTATGGCACGACTATGCATGACATGTTGTCACTCGCTCGCTCTCTGAGTTTTCTTAAGGAATCAAGCAACAGCTCCGAAATAGCCTAATGAGCTAACGCCCAATCTATCCTATAAAAATATTTTACAACATGTAAGAAATACTTTAAAATATCGAAATCAAAAATCAATTCAAACCTCGAAAGTTTGGAAATTTGTATCCAAAATTAAATTTTCTTTTTTAAAGTTTTCAAAGGACATCAACTTCTTTTAAATCTAATTTTGCGCGACTAAACTTAAGGTGACCCCGCTATAAATTATAGTGACGAGCTAGTATTGTGTATGGTGCAATGTTTAGCTTCCAAACGCAAGTCTGCAACATGATTCAAATCCCGATTTTACTGTAGCAAGAATTCCTTATATGCTAACCACATTTCAATAGGTCTTTGTTCGGTTCGTCAAGGAACATCACAAAGCGAGCGAATAACAACGCACGTTCAAACATACATGACATGACGCAATAAACGCAGTTAAAACACAACGAATCGCAATAAGCGCTGATGCCAATTGGAAGAGATAGTCAGAAATGAAAAGCTTAAATTTAGTCAGTGTCTTTTCTGACTCTACAATGTTTTTATAAAATATCTCAGAGAAGCAACTTTTCCTACTACAAATTACCAATTTGACAAAAAAAACGAGGGTAAAACGATAATAATCACAAAATTTAAAATAAGATCCGGAAATTCAATAATCTTTTGTATGAAATATTTGTCTACTTACAAGTCGACTATATTCAACGCTTGACCGGGTAATAAGAAAAAATTAAACTTGAGAAAAAACAATTTAGAAAAAAATATATTTTATTTAATATAATTATTTTATACTTTCATAGTAATACATAATTATTTACTAATATATTGAATATAAACCACAGCAACTGTGATGTAGAATGAATTTAAACAATGATAACCCATAACCATATTATATAACATAAATTCATCACAAAGATTCGCCGTTCATTATCAAAAATATGCGGAAATGTCTAAAAATTAACACTTACCATTAGAAATAATCGTTATATATATAAATAAGTAAATAAATAAATAAATAAATAAATAAATAAATAAATAAATAAATAAATAAATAAATAAATAAATAAATAAGTAAATAAATATATATATAAATAAATAAATAAATAAATAAATAAATAAATAAATAAATAAATAAATATATATATAATATTTGTCCGTAAGCGGGTTATCTACCCGCAATATAGTCGGACCACGACACACCGTATTTATGCCAGCCCCAACCTTACGCGTCGAGGATGTGCGAAAAATTTTAAATAAATAAATTAATAATTAAATAAAGTAACGTTAATTTTACTTAAGTTTGTTAACGTTTGATAAGTTGTTGATATAGTAACGTAACGGGCCGGGCGTGGCGTAGTACTTTAACCAAACGGGCCTGGCTAAGCCACCATCTTCACCAAACGGCCCGGGCCTTAATCTCGGAGAGAACGGGTTGGGCTGGGTGGGGTCTAACCACCCTGGCAAAAGGTCCGGGCCGGCCTTGAAATCCAGGCCCGTTCTCACCTCTAATGTAGAAGCCTTCGGCCTGTTCAGCAGGTCGGGGGAGCGAGGCGTTGCCAGGTCAGGGATTAGATATTCGAAATGTGTTCACTCGAGTTCTTACGTGATTTTTGTCAATTTTCCCCAAATTTCTGGCAAAATATTCCGCACACCATAGACGGGGGAGGGGGGATTGGCGGGTCTTCTTAGGTCGATCGGCAGAAGAACCATCGCTTTACGCCGAGGGGGTGTCTCAGGGATCGCTACGAGCATACAATACATCTAGGTGAACTATACCTTTACACACAACTATATAATATATAGTAGATAAAATTATATGTTTAACATATATATTTTGATAAAAATTGTAATATATTGTAAACTTTATATCGATAAGACAATATTTTGAGTTGTTACACTTACACTATATGAAATCTTACTTGAATTGAAAGTAATTATTTAAATGAGTACATAAAAGTCCCCATATTTCAACTGGAAATATTATAAGAATTGATGTAGAGATGATATAGAATTTGCCTATTGTCTAATATTTTAGAGCACGTGGAATAAAAAAATTTAAGCGTTAAAAAGTATATATATATTCATTTTCGTTTGGGTCTAAAAGCAAACTGAACAACCAAAGCGGCACGAGAGTGACGGATCAATGTAGAAAGACAGGCTGCACTGGCGTGACACTTGTATTACGTGAAAGACAGTCTGCACTGGCATATGACACTTGTATTACGTGAAAGACAGCCTGCACTGGCGTATGACACTTGTATTACGTGAAAGACAGCCTGCACTGGCATATGACACTTGTATTACGTGAAAGACAGCCTGCACTGGCATATGACACTTATATTACGTGAAAGACAGCCTGAACTGGCATATTACACTTGCATTACGTGAAAGACAGCCTGCACTGGCATATGACACTTGTATTACGTGAAAGACAGTCTGCACTGGCATATGACACTTGTATTACGTGAAAGACAGCCTGCACTGGCATATGACACTTGTATTACGTGAAAGACAGCCTGCACTGGCATATGACACTTGTATTACGTGAAAGACAGCCTGCACTGGCATATGACACTTGTATTACGTGAAAGACAGCCTGCACTGGCACATGACACTTGTATTACGTGAAAGACAGCCTGCACTGGCATATGACACTTGTATTACGTGAAAGACAGCCTGCACTGGCATATGACACTTGTATTACGTGAAAGACAGCCTGCACTGGCATATGACACTTGTATTACGTGAAAGACACCCTGCACGGGTATATTATGACACTTGTATTACGTGAAAGACAGCCTGCACTGGCATATGACACTTGTATTACGTGTCCTGTCATAATCTGCGGGCGGCGTACCCTTTTGATTCGTCATATCCGTACATTACAGCATCCCGTCTCCGTGGATGCCAACGAACAAAACAACAATCTATGTCAGTCAAAATTGTTATTTTGTATATGTCTTATTCTTAGGTGATGTCCAGGAAATTTTAAGTTTAAGTTAAAGACGTTTCTGTTTCCGCAGGTCTTACCTTCATAATCAGTAGATTTTCCCCGTAGTACGGACAGCACATTGTGGAAGAGATTTTACAACAACAAGAACGAGCGATTCGAGGAAACGAAATGCCACTCCCTTCTCACTCACTCCGGCTACTCAAGAATGCTCCCTTGATTCTACGAAACTCACTCAATGATCACTCCACGGGGCTTACTCGGGCCGAGATTTGATTTACCTGTTTTCTAATACTTTATCCTATGCCACATTATTTTACTATAGGCTTAAATCTTTACGCCGATACCACCTATACTTATGTGTTGCACCGCCAGCATGTGACTGTATGTTGATACCAGATATTTGTGGTTTCTCTTAGACGCTATATAATCTTAGTTCGCTGTCCACCACTCTTATTAATCCAACTTACGCCAGGATTCAGTTCTTTAAACAAGTAAACAAGCACAAAGCAGCAAATAGAAAACATGGGACTATTATATAAGGTTCCTAAATCCCTAACACCACACGCAATTCTTTGCATGTTAACATGAAATAACAAACCAATATGCAATCCAGACAAGCCGCCAAGCTACACGACAGATTCTAGCAAACGACAACTAAAACTGAATTACACTAAACGAAAACAACAAAATTAAATCAAATCGACCAATTAGGTAAATGAAGAGTTAATCAAGTGACTATTTTAGCCTTGTTGATCATTGTCGGAAGGCGTGGATTCCGAGTGTTCCATCCAGTGCACCCGATCGGAATGACACCGGTTCTTTCTTCCTCCATTATACTTGCTTCCTAAGACTAGAAGCCGACGCTCGATTGGAACGCACCCTCCTCCACATCTTTACGTTGTTACAGCTGTTCGATTTCTGGGGACACGCAACGTCGGTTTTGCGAATCTAGTGATTTCGACTGTGCTCCGTACATACCGTGTAGCAATTCTTCTTTATTGTAACCGATAAACCAACGAATTCTTTTCTTTGCTCTTTTGTATTTTTCTTCCGAGGTGGTCTTTTTTGGTGGGTTCTTCCTTTGATGTATCCGAATGCTATTCTATTGTTCACTCACGTTTCGGTGTCTATGTTTTTGTTACCTTGCCCAGCATTTTGAAATTTTCAAATCTTGTGTTCGGATCTGTCGTGGATACCGTATATTGGACCTAGTTATCTATTACTTCAGCGTATTCAATTGGTATTGCCATGAGCTCCGGTTTATTCTGTGCTTGCGCGGCCTTGACCGTCGTGTATACCATCATCCAGTTTTGGATTGTTCTGATATATTGATGCACCACTTGCCCGATGATCGGCATTTATTTCGGATTTTGACCCCGCAGTCACGTAGACCGTTAGCATTTGCATCATTCTTCTTGGTGCAGTTCTTGTTGACGTATTATTTCCAACCATTTTGTTGTACTTCGTTACTTTTTCCATGTTTGTTTCCGGTATAATTGCCAACTGTTACGTATAAATTTGCGTTTCGAAGTAACATAGCTCGCTCCACAATTGATATTTCTGCATTTATAGATCCTCTGGAAGTATATCCGGCCATCGAAATGATTCTTCGCCCGGGTATAGTGTGGTATTACCGAGAATTCTGTTTCTACGACCTTGTCTTGTTCTATTCTTTGAGTCCGCGATTTTCTTTCTGCTTGTTCAGCTTGCGTTTATTCCAGTTGCACTTGCAATTGCAGTTCTTTCATTCTGTTCTGCAATTTTATTATTCGTTCGTCTTTGCCTGTTACTTGATTTTGCGCCTCGCTCAGTTGAACCTGGACTTCCTATGTTTCTTCCCTAGTGGCCGGTAGTTCCTCGTCAACATTTTTTAAATGTCCTTGGTCAGTTCTTTTTGCTCATTAGCTCCAGGTGGCGGTCTTTGGAGTGGCATTTTCACTATTTTTTTAATTTAGGACAGGCTTGCGTAAATCGTCCTGGTTATGTGAGTTAATAGTTTTTACTAAAATATAAGTAAATTCTATTTTGGCTTTTGTCTTATTTCGGGCTGGGTCAATTTTAATTTTTAAGAAAAATACTGACCAATTTTATTTCATTGCTATTGTTTTCAGCTTTTACACGACATCGTGGTCAGTATGTTATTTTTTCTTGTTTAGATGTGCGTAGGGGTTTGAAGGTTATTTTTATTATGACGGGTATCGGAGATTGAACTGGGAAGGGATTCTTCACCAGAAGATGTGGTGTTCGTTCGAGTGGCTAGTAGAATGCCAGCAGAAATAATGGCTATAAGTGTCTTTAATTTTGGCTCGCGTATATCTTATCTCTCTGTGCCTTGACTTGGTTCGGGTTACGGAGTGTCTAATTCGATTTGCTCCGAGGATGATTTCAACACCAAGTTAGTAAAGACGATATTAGAACTTTTATTCAAAATTAGTAATACATATCGAATACTGTTTCTTACACCTGGCCCGTTTCAGATAATATGCACACCGCTACGTGTATCACTTGTGCACCCCGTCTCAGCTCCGGTATTGTTAACCGCTCACTTTGAAACTTGTACTGTTCGACTTTAGTTTTAGGTCTGGACTAGACAAGCCTTGTTTTCTTTTTAGTCTCAACTTAAACTTTAAGCGTACTGTTATTCTAAGTAGTTATCTAGCAACTTGGTGTTAGGTTAAGTATTGATTACTTTTGCTCTTGTGAGATTCGTACGAAGGCTTCCGGACGGCTAGACCCATACGTTTATTTACATAACTTAACCTTTTCCTTAGACTTACACTAATAGTTTCGCTAATATTGGTACTTTTCCCTAATGGGTTTGTACGAATAGATTTACGCTAATAGTTCCTTAAATTTGATACTATTATTATCCCTTGTGGCTTTGTACGAAGCCTTCCGGACGGCTAGGTCTGTAAGTTTATTTGATTACCTTAGCCTAGTGTCTTAGAATTACGCTAATTACGTGCCGTTATATTAATGTTACCGCTTCCGGACGGCTAGCTAAGACCGCTACAACTATTAAGTAGTGGCAGCTACTCTCATTTTCGCAATTTATTACTTGGTCTCCCACGTCACGAACTCACCCAAGGTATACTTACGTGCTTCCTTTTCACTAACTTCACGGGGTATTGCTCAGCTACGGTAATTCACTTGGAAACGCTATGGGAAGGACCGTCATTGTTTAGGATTACGCTTGTGCTCGACTCAATTTTATTCGGGAATAATAATAAGAATAATGTAAATTATTAGAGTAGAAAGTACCTAATCGTGATGTTGTTTTGTAACTCAACGTTAATTTGTAACAAGGGTAAGCCAGTCTAAACCCGGATAAATAATGCGAGGTTCCTCATTAAATAGAATCAATGTCTGGTGTCCACGCTGTCAACTTTTGGGCAGGTCCAACCTTGTATTTTCCTCCCTCATAGACAATATTTCATAGGTTTTGACCTAATTGCCAAAATCATACCAATTCCATTCTACTCCCCTGGGGGATATCCATTCTCCCACAGAGTTGGCTCCTACATTTACCTCTGAGGGGGGAAACTATTCAAATGTCATATTACACCTTTCAGTTTTTATCCCTTACCCATATATTACCCCTTAAAACTAACTCAAAATCCATGAATTTACAAATTCCCTTATTTTTACTTAAATAACACATTTCTCTTAGATTTATCATTATCTCCTCCCGGTGGGATGGGTTATAGTCCATAACGGGTAAGTTTCCACTTATTTCCACTCGGGTGAACTTCTCCCCTATTCCTATTTTTAGATACATCATCCCTATACCCTAATTCCACACTCTATTTTACTTAAAATTCGAAATTTTTACCTTTCTATCAAATTTACAAATGTATTAAGATTTTTACTACTGGGATATCACTTTTTCCTATTGCTGGACTACATTTTATCCTTTCCCTATGCTGAAAACACCCTAATATTACTATTACTCCATTTTTATTAAGTTAGGAATTTCCTAAACTTTACCACTTTGTCCTTATTTCAATACTTCGATATTTAACTTTTCCTAACTTTGCACGACTCCTTAAACCTTTAAAACTATTCAATGGGGTTCCCCTTATTCACTCTCCTCCGGGAATATACTTAACCCCTATGGGATACCTCTATATAACTCGATTTCTAACCCTCAAAACTCATTGATTTTTCCCCAAAATTATATACAATAATAATATCTAATTTTAAAACTTAATACCAAATAAATTTACTTAGCTAATTTCTTTCATTTGTGTAAAAGTAGCTACTAGTTTGGTTGGAATTCGATATTATTATTTTATTGGATATACGGAGAGAGTATTGATCGACGCGTTGTGTAATATAGAGTTCTTATGTGGTATTCTGTGTTGTTGCGTAGTAGTATTGTGTTATCTTTATTACGATATGTCGATTTATTTTTATTAGTTACGGTTGCTCTACTTTTATGTATGGATGTGTAGGCAGTGTTTAGCATTTTGGTCGACTTTGTCTTCATGTTTATGACGCTCGAACATTTCTTTTTGTTTTTTCCTTCTTTACCTTTCCATTTTTGTGGATAATCCGTCCTGGTTAGGGTGTAGGCAATTTGTAAGCTTCCTTCCGATGTAATTAGTTGCCCAGTTTTTTTTCCTATTTTTGCGTACTCCTACGGTTAAATGACTTGGTGACCGCCCTTACCCGTTTGTACGTTCGCACTCTTAAGGACCTACATTCTGCATGGGTTTACACACACACGCATAGAACTACACATAGGCTCGTTTACAGTGACTTTGCAGGAGGTTACCTGCATTTCCGGACCCTGCCGAGGTGGCGGATGCGCTGGGCAGAATAAGTCCTAGCCGGGTTATAAGGCAGACCAGAAAAAGGGCAGCCCATCCTCTAAACGGGAACCTCTGGGTGGGATTGGTCTTTCCACCTTTCCGGCACCTTTTCACCACCCGTTGGACCCCAGGCTGCCACAACATGGGCTGCTCTATCGTCGAAGGCTGTGATATTGTAAACATTCCCTAGGGTGGGACATGGTTGTCGGAACTATGTCTTCGCGTAAGCCTCGCCTAGGGGTTGTCCAATGCACAGGCCGGGGAAATTTTACGCTTAGGGGGCTTGGCAGTTATGGGCCAACACCCACGTTCTATTTAGGGAAAATCCTGTGTCACTTGTCCCTTCACACTAACACTAACACTTAAAATTCTTTAGCTTTTCAGGGTCACGAACCACACGAACATTTCAGGTAATGTACGATTTAAGGTACATGTATCCTATAATGCATGATCGCACTTTATTGTCCTAAAAATGCTTTAAAATATAAAAATTTATAAAAATCGTTATAGGAAAATTGGTTACGCAATGCGAAACTCACGGTTACCACTAAGTTCCCAACGTGTGGGAAGTCTGATATCGTTGTTATACCTGGTGCATAATGCCGGGATCTTGTTAAGTTTTGTTCCATAATCTCTTGTTGTTTTCTAACGGTGTTACCATATAATCTTTAAACTTTCCAGCTAACTTCGGGTAATAAAATTTCTACTATACGGCTGTGCGTGTTATCTGGCCAGCAGGAGCTGATGGTTTTGTTTTTTTATTTTACTTGTGGTTTACTAGATGTTACTTACCAATGACTGGATGGTGCGGGTCACCAGTACGTGCGCTAGTTTTTGTAAAGCACTCAATGTGGCAGGGCCACACTATCTCGCTAGTACCTGTTTACTCAGCATTTGGTTGGTAATATTGGATAATTGTTAACAAAGGCCCTGGTTCTAACGGATCGCGTCTAGCTACTTTAGCTTATTTACCTTTCTTTATTTTCAGACGACCTGTAAATATTTATAGCTTTAGCGTTCTGGTGCAATCTTTCGACATTAATATTACGATCTCTAAAGGTAAAACACAGGTCTTTATTTTATGTAGAAAATAGTTGTCCCAGGTAACGGAATTCTCCAGTATTGACAGCACAAGCTAGCAATCTTATGGGAGATCCCTCATAGCTTCAGTCTGTGTCTCAACTCTGGCCGCTAGTCGAGCTGAGACAGAGCTTGGATGCCTTCAGAACTCATATAGTTCAATCCCCCCTCTTGTTTAACCACCCATGATAAAATTTCTTAGTTCAAATCCTCCAGTTTTACTTGTCAAAATTTATGCTAAAATTTATTCAAATTCTATTCACTACGCACTACAGGACGGTTACACGAACTCTTCGCCGTAGTGACATTTGGCCTGGAAACTTTAAATATTAGATCCAGAACCTGTGTGCTCGGGCACGTTCTGGTGGACTCTGAGCTTAGGGGTGTACTAGCCTACATGGGCGCGGTACCACCACATCAAGTCATATAGGAAGCCCCTAAATAAATTATCGTTTGAATTCGCAATATTATAATTTTGTTTTTTTTTCCAACTTTAAAACTTTTTCACAACCTTTTTTAACCAGGTCATAAATTTATTCGTTTTCACAATTCAAACTTTTTCAAAGTTTTACTTAATGTCATGACTTATCCGTTTCAACAGTTTTACCAATGCACCATGGCCGTTATACGAACTTGCCAGGGTTACAAACGTTGATGGGCCAAGTTCTCCATATCTGTAAACGTTAGTCAAAATTTCCATGTTTAATTTCAGAATCCATTAGCTTCCATTCAAACTTCTAGTATAAATTCATTACCTACGGTATGTACCTCGAACTCACCAGGTTACCGTCAAAATTAAGTCACGGATATGCGATACCTGCTAACCTAGATTTAATTTAAAAGTAGCTCAATCTTAAAGCTGTTATGGCTAGAGGGTGCCGAGATGCGCAAATACCGTCCATAAGCTAAACTACCAAAAAGTGGTTATTCCAGAGCAATTTACTCTTTTTTCTCTATACCATCAATAGTTTGAGTCTGCTTAGTTGGTAAGACGTAATAATTAAACAACTCGAATTGGCTAACCAGTGGTCTACTTTAATTTTTATTAGCTCACACGCCCTATTCAGCTTAGTCGCACAATCAAGTATCTAGACATTGAGCCTAAACTTGATATCCCTGCCCGGGACAATGACATGTCTACCACTTGGAACTCGCGCAACTCTTATTCAGTGTATAAAGGGGTATCTCCGATCGCTGATTCATTCGGTCCATCCCTTTGGTGGCTCCTGATCCCCTTATCTCATTGATTCACTTCTTTTGCGTTATCTCGAACTCTGCTCTTTGCTTTCACCCCTTTCCCTCTGGCCACCGTCGGATATGTCGGTTGCGTTTTGGTAAAGAAACGTGCCGGCGGAGAAGGCCGATAAACTCACACACGCATCAAAAGCCCTAAAAGCATAATCAAGACCATGTAAAGTCAGATAACGCCAATAAAGTGTAACAGTAGTCGTAAAGAACACATAACTTTCGTAAATACTTTCAAAAGATTCGTAGGATATTAGCTAGGTGATCACTATAGTAATAGAACAGTAAACCCGATAATATGTGGAAAGCTAACAGATAGTTAAAAACAATTGTTTCAGTTAGGGCCGCTGTGTCGTAACTGGAGTACCGGAAGTGGAGACAATTTTGCTGCAGGTCACCTTACGCGAAGGAAAGTGAATCTAGACTGCCAGAACTTAAAACAAAGCTAACATTAAGCTAGCTTAAAAGAAAAAACAAGTGCTAATTACGCAGGTTAGCACAAAAAGAACGAACTAGTGAAAGTTGACAGAAAAGAAAATAAAGCTCCAGGAGAGGGATGGCTATAAGGCGATTTGGTGGCCAACCCGGGGTTTTTAGGTAATTTTTGTGGATACTGGACGGGTTTGGACAAGAAATCGCCATGTAACCTGGTAGATAACCACAAATTATTTAACTATTTAAACTAGAGCAAAATATGACAGTAGCTATGTATTTGGATCGACTCTATTTCAACTACTCGAATGTTTATTGAACGCCTGCCATCCACATTGTACAATAAACAAGGGGTAAGGCTTGCGTTTAACGGGGCCCTCAGTTGTGGTCTCCAATGTCCTAATGTCAGCTGCTAAACTAAGAGCAAATATGTAGGTTGATCTGATGTTGATCATTAGTCCCTGGGGTTCAACTCCGTTTCCTACACATGACAGTTTACTACTACTCCTGACGAGATATTTTCTCGCTAACTTGGTATCAAACAGCATGAGTGGTTGAAATAACGCCAACCTAGTAATTTAGGAGCTCTGCAGATGCTCTGGTAAGGTACTCCTCCTGTTCGACTTGCACCGTTAACCCAGGCTGTAAGCGTCTTCGAGGCCTCATCAACTGGTTCTAATCCTCTCATTTCTGACCGGGAAAACTTGTGTCTTTGGTATCCCCGTCGTCTAACTCGGTTCAGGGTCAGTGTCCGTTCGTGAGGTACTTTTCCATCGCATCAGCTATCTGCTAGTCGACGTCTTCTGCTGAGGTGCTTCATATAAAATTCACACTTCAACGAGCTACTGGGTGGCTTGGTATGACGTAACTGAGCTTCTACCGGTTTCTGACGATATTGTCTATGAGATTCATTCTCAAACTCCTTGTGTTCCATTATGTGCTGTGCAAACTACTCTACTGCAATACCATTGGTATGTATGGTGGTTTCGGAAAATAATATCTAACGAGTGAGGGCTCGTATAGTTGTGGCTCATGAACATCAAGGTTACTATTGCGATAGCTTACACTTGCTGGCTGTGAGTTCCTAGTCCTATGAGATATGACCACCAACGAGGCCAAATAAGTTTTCCATACTAATAGATAAAGGCACAAGTGGTAAATAATGCCGGTGTTAGAGTTCCACTCTTCCATAATATAGTTAAATCAGTTGCACTTTCAGAAGAATTGAGGCTTTCTTCCACATTTTTGACAAGTGGGTCGGTAACTGCACTCACGGCCTTATAACTCCTTCATTGGCTTCGTCGACGTGCGCCGCTCGCGTTCACCACCAAATTCTGAAGAAATACCAAAGAGCTAAAGCTATTATGCTAAGGTAAAGTCCTGTAGTTCTATGTTCTATCGGTGAAGCTACGCCTAATGATGAGCTAAAGCAGTTGCGTCCCATAAGTCACTGACTACTAAGAACACTTCGAACGTATCTCTAACAGGTCGGCTAATTGTTCAGTTGTTCCATCACGGTGAGGAGTGCGCCGGTAAAAGAGTATTCTTGGTTAAGAAACGGCCCATGTCAACATTAAGCCGATTAGGTGTCATGCGTGCCGTTCTGGTATACTAAGCCTAAGCCTTAGTCTTTAGCCTAAGCTATGCCCATAGGAGCCATATACTAAGCCTAAGCCTAAGTCCAAGAGGGGCTGCCGCCCACTAACCCCCACTCTAAGCTGTTCCTTTTCCTAACGTTATAACATACCGGCCTAAAGAAGTTGGCCACTGGGCCCGGGAACAATGCTGACTTGTTCGAAGCCTTACACTTATTGATTACTACAATCCCGCATTTCATGCGTTCTAGCAGTTTTGACACCTGGATTGGGTTGAAATGGAGTAAATTTTATAGCGTGAATAATGGTACTTCATCGTTTTCACTTGGTCACTGGGAATGGTAAACATGTTGTAGATCGGTCCTAACAGTCTGTTACGTTCTTTTTCGTCTGTCATCGTTCTCACGGTTCCAAGTTCAATAGGTACGTCATTATCAAAGTCCTCTGGAATAACTCTATGCAAGCGTTTCTGCAGTTCACGTAATCGTTTCGTTCTTTCCTCGTCCACATAGTAACAAAGTTTCTCAGTCCAACAACTGTCCATACAATTATTATTTACAACTTCGCGAACCTTCTAACATAACGTGCCAGGCAACTGTTAAATTCTACCTGGGTGTTCGACCAGAGGACCTACTTGAGACCACAATGCAAGTTAGAGCAAATTCGGATGGTCACCAACTCTACGTGCCTTGGCTCGTTGTTGGATTCACCAAAGTTACCGGAAGCATACTTGGCACTCCTTTTGATAGGATCCTCCACTTACACTAATATTATCTACGCTCTATAATACTCATAACTTTCTCGATCACATTCTTAATCATCCCTTCTTCGCTATCGGGGCAGTTCTTCATTTCTATTTCACTTTGTTTTACGGTCTGTACTGTCATTTTGATAGCTTATGTAATACTGAAATATCTGATCATCAGCAATAACTGTTTCTGAATATGATATATTTTTGGCACATTTTGTTCCACATAAACTGAACCATAACACGACGCTTTATGTGCCTTGCTGTACTAGTTACTGGTATAGATTTTCTTTTTATAGTGGTGTCAGCGTCGGGATTTGCAAATTTACATACGTAGTGACTGAAGGGCGTGTCAAGTGTTTATATAGTTCGTGCTTTCAGACCTCAAAATAGTAGAATAAGACATGCTTTTTACCGTTACTTTTTCATTCTTTTTCTTTGTCGTTGAATATTATTAGGTATTGGATCGATAGCCTAAACTCAAAACTCTCACAACTTTCATTACGCAATACAGGTTGTCAATTAAAGCTTGTTCAAGAAACTAAAAAATGTGGAATCCTCATTCAGCGAGTGTCTAACTACCGTAAAAGATATTCGTTTCATTGTCCAGCGTTGGATCAGCATTACATGAGTTATAAGTTAATCATTATTGGGGTTACTCAGAAGTGAATTACAACAACAAGCTCCTATTGCGAATATCTCCTATTATTTGCCTCTTATAAATAGCTACGATGTAGTGAAACAACTACGAATTTTTCATGTATACTGTGTCCTTTAACATTTATTGCCTGAATATTCCCATTATCACGAAAGTCTGCATGGCATAGAGAAACCATGACAAAGCACGGCAATCTATTTTTCTTCAACAAAAGGACTAAGTAATAGTTGTAGCACAGCTATCGTGCGTTAAGTGATTTGTACGCATGGTTGTGACGAGTGCAGACGAGTGCGTCAGCATGAGTTTGAACGAGTTAAACAACACAACCGTGCGTACAAATCACTTTACACACACCTGGCTGTGCTACAACTAACTTGCAATACAGCTAATGTAGCTAACCGTGCGTTAAGTCAATTTGATGAACGGCTTTAACTATATAAGCTGTGTTACAAATAAAGTTATTATTCGGCAAGATAAATTATCCTGTTACCTATCTAAGACATTAAAGCAGTGTTATATTGCACAGTATACATTGTTCTTTGCAGGAAGGGTTAAATATTCAGGGACCTGTCATTACTATAGTAGTTAAGTTCCAGAAGTGTAAAAGTAGAAGGTACAAATGAGATATATGAAATAGTAGAGACACATATGTTTAGTGCGACATTTTTTCCTGTGCCGTGTTGTTTGTTTAAAACAATATATTATGTGAAATTTTGTACATTATAATCGAATTGTAGAGGGTGCATATAATGAAAAAGCTATATACATATCCATATCATGCCAATTGCCCTGCTTACCTATAACTTCCGTGTAATTACACGGTTTCTGCGTTCGACTAATGTAGCGGCTTCGGCTGTGAACCCACATATTAGCACGATATATACAGATGTTTTTACGGTTAAGCCTTCTCACAGTTCAGTCAGTTACAGACAAACTTTACGTCAGACTTCAGTGTATCGTGTCTGAAACATTCTACTAGTATCATCAACGTTTCTGAGCCCTTGATCTGTTGGAAAACGTTTTCAACGAACCTGTTTATTAGCGGAAATATATGATTAGCGCTTGGTGGAATTCAAAGTATAACATAATTACGTACAGGCGATTATATCCGTTGGGTGTATACCAAACATCCGAACAAGATTGATTCTTAAATATTGATCCTTTATCACAAGAAAGCTGCAGTAAAATGAATATTATCTACATTAATCATAATAAAGTTCACAATCATCATGCACAATTGAACCATTTATACAACTATCGCTGGACCATACTAACACTATTAATTAAATTGTATGTTTCTATTTACTGGTTTCTTGAATAGTAGGTATATTCCCAGACTAAAGTGGTTTTAGGAGGCCCCTTCTGTAGTTTTTGCTTGCTATTTTAAAACGATATGACTAGAGGGCTCTTCTGCCTGGGGAATTAGTTTGTTATCAAGGGCCGTCGGGTTCTTTTATATATCGTCAATTCTGATTAAGTACTTGAGGAATAGTACCCGGGACCACGCAGACCCATCGGTCTGGAGTAGATTAGCAAAACTGAGACTTCCTGACTATACAAATTTCACAATTTCTATACACTTTCACCAACTGAAGGAAGTGTGATAGTCTCAACACTCCTCGCATATATGTCAAATGTGCCAAAGTGACTGTGAACCAATGCAGCCTGTGAGCATACCTAGTGTTTTCAGTGTTATAAGCATAGAAATAAAAAGTATAAAACGTATTTATACATTTTCACAGGTTAAAACGTATTCATTCATTTTCACACCACTTGAGGCTCCGACCCTCCCCCGAAACTTGACTATACCTCTGACGACATATTCCGGGGTTTACCACCTCCCCCTTGCACCATGGACCCGGCCCCCACATGGACATTGAACCTTGAGCATGTGTGACGTATTATCTTGTTGGGCAGATGGTTGTATCTACCAATGGCATTTTTATATACAATGTTTCGGAGTGAATTTATTTGAATCACATTACATACATTCTATTTAAGTATTAAATGACTATAATAAGCCCAATTGATTGGTAAGTTTCACTGTAAATCATAAGGAAATTGTACCTGATAACTGATTCACCTGATCATTCCTGCGAATGTTTTGAGCCTGTTTTGCCTCGGGTAGTTTTCAAAAGATTTATAAAGGGAAATTCTATTCCTAATAGTTTAGAACAACATAATTTCTGTAAAAAGGACATACGTGCTAGGAAGCATCTTTAATGAAAGGAGTCTCGAAGAACCTTTCACCCCGGGGTTTAATGTGAAAAAGCTCAGTCGTTTAACGGACATATTTTTATAGAAATTAATCACGTAGATATTTGTTCCGCTAACTGCCTTTAACACTTGAATTGTCAAAATTCTATCTAAACATCTGTAACTTTGGAACATTATAGGCAGTGTTAGTATTTTTGTATTGAATGTGACTAGCAAGTTATCATGTACGGATTATGTGCACATTATACTTTTTTGTGTATTGTTGCCCAATGTCCACTAGCCGTTAGACGTTCCTCAATTTGATACGATCATCGGTTCCCATCATATATAGTGCTGGTTTATCGTGAGTAAAGTTTTAAGAGGATTACCAATTTGGTTCAAATTTTCATAATGAATATAAACATCAATTTTCTGTCAGCACCACCAGTAGTTATATATCTCTTATAGCTACTTCCTTGAAGAAATATGATTCCTATCCCATCTTCTCGGTGAAAATCCTTCTGATGTTACTAATTTCAGTCTGTATCTTGTGCCGATTTGAGTCAAATTTTCATAGTCTATGCATAGCTTTGTGACATGTTAGAAGTGAGGATTACACTCATACAGCTCTTCGTGAAGGAATCTGAGCTCAAACATCTATTTTAAAGTCAAAGGCAGCAATGATATCACTTTGACCTCCTGTAAATAGCTAGTGGGTGCACTATTTGCTCAATTTTTTATACTACGTGTGTTCTTAATTAGCTTTTTAAACCACATACTAAAATATCAAGCATAATTATATTGTCATCTCTCTATACTTTTAATGATTTTATTCACAAATTTTTAGCAGAATATTTAAGGTATAGCCGTGATTTGACACGTTTTATGATACCAAAATTATTGAGGTTAAAATTATTTTGTTTTAACCCAATATATGAACATAATATGAAACACTCAAAAACTTTATACCGTTTTGTCAACGCATCTTTAATAAGGCTCAATCAAAAGTGATTCTGTGACCCACTATGCGTGTTTATTTTTTGAAATCTCGTATAAGACATGTTGCGTGCATTTTTTAGAATCATTAATGTATCCCTAGATCGACTAGATTAATTATATAAGTGTAATAATCTTCTTGACAGAAACGGTTATACGGCCAATGAATTTTTATAGAAAAGCAATAAGGAGATCACAAATCCTTTGCCTATAGAGTAGATGTAATGGCTGGGTTAAGGATAATGCTGTTCAGCTGTACTGGAACAGATTTAATATATTGCATATTTGTACAGTTAACAATTTTTTGCTTTAAGCATTTGCTAATGTAAATTGATTCATAATTGAAGGAACAGCGTTGAATTGTTGTCGACTGCCAATAAATGTTTCCATAAATTTTAATTCCAACTTGATGCTACATATGCATACGTTATAAAACACCTAGCAATCATGTTTTAAACTGTTATAGCAATTCAGTTGTGCTAGCTCGTGTATAAATATGTTCAATGGTTTGGATTTATAATATTCTTTGATTTGAGAGTTTTGAACTGGTGTAATACACAAAATCTTCAGCAATTAGACGACATAACAAACCAAACAGATGTAACTGCCGAGCAAACAATGGACCATTCAGATTTGTGACAACGGTTCTGATTTGCATACACCAGTAATTGTTTGTGGCTATCCTTTATATAAGCTAGGTATGACATATTAGGCCGCGAAATATTGTTTTGATTATTCCATGTTGCAGTCAACTACAGTTTTGACTATTACAAAGCTTAAGTTTGTAGCTCTTTTTCATCAACCTGTATTCATTGTTGCAAAAAACGTTTTAAAATTATTAATGAAAGCTTTGTCCTCGTGCAATGCATGGGACATTATATTTCTCGCAATATAACGACCAAAATGGTTTTAAGGATGTTACAAGGCTTTGTCATTTTATACGACATACGTCACAAATTAGGTTGTATGTTTCAATTATTCAAAAGGTACTGTCGGACGACACATGTTTTGGGCTGTTTTCGGATGGCGAGGATTGTACCGGCTGTCGGCCGACGGCCAGCCGTTAATTTTCAGTCGTTAATGACATCGAAATTCGAAAGCCGTTATATGCCGCTTTGGCCATCAGACCGACGGCCAAGCACTAGCACGGATATGGCTTACAGTTAACAACATTTAGCCGTTCGCTATTGTAAAGGCCGTTGGCCGCCTATTGTAAGTCGTTGCTCGGCCGGTAACAATTTTCGGCTGGCAGATGTCGCTCTCTACAGGGGTATGTCATTTGCTTTGAACTACATTACAAAGCTTTTTGGTGTACTAATTTTCTGATGCATCTCTGATCTCTAGGAAAAAAATTACTACCGTAAGGCTCAATTAATTTAAAAACGGAAAGCTTTAAAATTCTCACTCATAAACATATTTCGCTTACAATATGATCGATGTCATTTGTTCTATAGACAGATCGATTTGGCGTCTAGTACCACTCATTTATGTGTCATGCAACGTATTTCGGTATAAAATATAAAGCAACAGGCATTAATGGTAGATTTCAAAGCCCGGCTATTTGCAACACTGCAATGTATAGAGCAGTCTGGCTACGGGTTACCTAGGGGAACGATACTGCAATTTAACTGATGCACAGTACACTGTGTAAAACCATCAATATTGCAAATGGAGCGAAATTTCGTACGCATCTGATGTAGCTGGTAAGAACATTATTTCTGTCATAAGCCTCATAGTTGTAGGCCGGCTGTTGCCGTCCACCGACCGGGCGCAAAATTTTATAGACCGGGGAATTTTGACAGTTTGAATTTAAACCCTACCATTGCCACACTCCACTCACGACAAAGTGTCAGTTTATTTGCAAATTTTGCGATAATTCCGACAACTAAAGGACAGTTATAGGAACCATACTTTTCTAGCAATTACCATGTTAGGATCTGTTGGCTTTCCACAACACTTTTAAGATGGCATCCATTTGGACAGGAATATAGAGTGCTATGTATATATAGTTTGGTGTTTAAAATATTGAGTGCTATGTAGTTGAAGACATGAAGTCTATATAATTATGATGTGAAATGTTGTTATGATGTATTTGATAAAATGCAGCACAGTGCTTTTTAGTCAGTACTGTAGCTGAAACATGAGACACGAATCACTTTATTGCAAAGCAGTAGCAGTCCAATTAAATTTGTCAGCTCAAAAAACTTGCAAGTTGGAATGAAGTTTTATCTAAAGCAAGTTTCGCTACCACGTGATAAATTGAATAGCAGTTTACTGCAATGTCTTTAAGATGCTCCAATTTTCGCTGGTTTGTTGTGTTTGCTCAGAGTAATTGGACAGGATTTTGTTACTGTTTAAAATAAATTTTTATTTTGTTACAGCGTTATGACAAAAGTTAGTAAAGTAAACAGTTTTTAGACCTTACGGGGAGGTGAAAAGTTAATTTTATTGCTCCAGCGGGCGGGACTGTTTCATTTTCGTTCAGGCGGCGCCAAGATTTAGGCCTGGGGTGTACGTTTCGATCGGGCCAGGCCGAACCGTTGATTTCCTAAACAGCCCGAAAACCTTGAGAGGACATAGGTGATAGCCCGAAAGCCTTGATATAGGTGAACATAATAAATGCAATACAAACAACGATGAACAATGTGCATGTAACTAAATTGTACATTGCGTATTGCATTCGTAACAAAATTATTGCGCATCTAGCCGGTTGCAGCGAAATTGGCACTCAAGAATTAATAACTTAAGCAAAAAAGCTAAAATGGTCTATTTTATTCGGCCTATGCAAAATTAGTTAAACATATCCTGCTCATGCAGTTCGAAACTATTTTCGTTAATTCATTCTGAGACGCTTGGTCGCACCACAGCATACGAGTTTTGTGCTGCTACGGCACTATTACAAAATCGACTGATGACGAATTAAACTGGTTTAAATTGAAATGCAACGCAATATCACTTCAATATTTGGAATTCGATGTGGAAATAATAATATTCTTAAATAAGCTTGTCAGCTACTTCGGCTTTTCTGGTCGAGCAGGGCCTGGTATACTGAGTTTCCATTCATGCCGTTTCGGGCGTAGGGTGAGCTATTCAAGGTCTGGGGCCTGAGAGAGACAGCATCGACTCAGCTACGCTCTGCACCGGGTTTTGCCTAAATTTAGGTCCGTTCTTACCTATCGGGTTACCCGCGATCGTTCTTCTTCTATCGTTCTTACCCGCGGGTTTCCGAGCGAAGAAGACTGTGATATATGGAAACATTAATATTTAGTATCCGTTTCAGAGCTGTTGTCAAGGAATTATTGGATTGTCGCCGAACGATTCTGACGTTTGAGTTCTGTCCATACAAATAGCAGATACCAGTAGCCGTGATAATTATAAATGACAGTAAAAAATGACTGCTATTACAGTTGAAAGGTGGCGCGAAGCCCTTGTTGCCTAAAGCAATAAGATGTACAATGCTTTCCATCAGATGGTCATAAAGCACAAAGTGAACGTTCAGATTCAAAACACACATTTGGTGACATATATGTGTTGCAACGGTATTGCTCGACATTCCGATTATGCGCGTTATGCTTTAAGCAAATCAGCAATCCTGGTACACTTAGAGTTTACACTGTGAACAACCTTGTTTGAATATCCCGTCGTTGTTTGCATGAAGTCAACCCGGTTATATTCTCAAGCAATCGACTATATCATTGTTTCATTTAATGACAGTCCAAAGCCGATACATAAGTAACGTGGAACATCAATTACCGCCGTCCTGTAACATTTAATGCCACAAAAATACATTATCAGTCTATACATATTCAAAGAGAGGCACAGTGTTGAAACACTTCACATTTGTTACACAATATAAATTGACAACTGAATGTGGTAAATATATTTCAGAGATTTCAGTGGCCTTTTGTGCCTTTATTTCAACGAACTTTTTGACAAGTACATATATCATGAAAAAGGATAATGTAGCCTGTACACCTACTCATTTTGGCATAAACAATGCTAAATTTGCTAACCTTTCCTTTATTTATTGGTTCTTTTCACGGCGAGTATCTTTGCATACCGATGGGCTCAGAAATTTCCATTTATAACAGAAAACTGTTCTGTGATTCTAAAAGCATAACATCAATTGCAATGGACTTATACATCCAGGGAATCTTTTAAAATTCCAATTCTATTTTTTCTGTATTAAGAATCAGTGTAATTTGTATCTTTGTATAACACCGATACTCTGTGTCTTTGTTAAACAGGTTATTTCAACAGGTTATATAAACTGAAAGTGATTTCGGTGCAGTTAAGTTTCTTTTAAATTTTCAGATTAAATTTTTCATATAACAATAGTTTTCATGTGTAAAATAAAATTCACGGATCAGTACACAAGGCACTGGCGATGAAGGAATGTCGTATTTAATTTCAAGCGAATGTATTATTAAGTAAAAAAATTTCACATGGGGATCCATCCAACCACCATGTGCAGCTGAAATCTAAGACTTCACCAACTCGACCAAAAATATATTTAACTTTACGGCATTCATACCATTATGGCAGAGCAATATGTATGAACATAATTTTAGGAACTAAAAACCACAACCATTCTACTAGACTTTTCTTATGGATTCATGATTGATGAAACAAAATAGTTTATATCATTTATCGCAGCTTAGTCACGCAATATCTTGGCATTTCTGAAGTGCTATCCAGTGTACCAATCGAATGTTCAACCAGGATCCTTAATTTGATACGTTGTCATAAAATAGCACAAAAACAAAATCAACAGCTTTTTGACATTTCAAACGTCACTTGAGATGTTTCGAACCTGGCGCATATTATAATAGCTGTCATGTTTATTGTTACAAAAATACTTACATGCTTGTGTATGTAGAAAGTTTAGACAGCATGTAGCTGATGAGCTAAACCGTTCTGTCGTATAAAATGTTTACTCTCCTTTAACTGTGATTATTTATATAGTCATCAGTCCTGTTAGAAATCATATGGAAAACTACTGAGTTTTTTCAGGCTCGGAAATCGTGTTTCTATTTGACATAGAGGTGCAGATAGAATCGTAAATATAGTTCATTAACATAAAGGATTACATCCTGGATCTTATAAACTACTAAGTGAAATATCTTACACTTCGTTTCTTCATCACATGCGGTATTGTTGATTCAGTGAAGTATACCTCAGCAAAATCTTATCTCCTATAAGCAAACGTAGAAATGGCAAGGATACAGGAAACAGAGCGCTTAACGGCAGATGTCTTTCGCAATTTTACGATTGGCTGAGTTTTTGCATCCAAATGAAGTGTTTAATTATTTTCGCAATTCGTCCTATCATGTTTGAGTTTTTATAACTTATAAAAGCGTACGTTTTATCAATTATTTTTGTTCTGGTTTGTGCATGGTAACTTCGCAAACAAAGATAATATAATATATGTCAAATATATTACTGGCACAAAATTCAGCTAACTGTGAATTGAAGTGAAACTAGAAGCGCTTGCAACGCATATAAAAGCTAAGTTTTGCAGTCAGTATTATCATTGACAGTAAGTATTAAGTCAGAACTCACATACTTAAAGAAGAGCCGCAAATACACTCATGACCATTTCTGCGTTAAAACAGTTGTTGTTACTATTTTTATTCCCAAATACTGGCACCTTATCGTTTTTCCATGTATCAACAAGTAGTGAAACTGAAAACAATAACAAAAGTTTGTTTTTGTCTTTTGACAAATGTTTGACAGATGATCAATTGCATTTTACAGCAAATGTTGAGTTCCACAATATCATGTTCGTAAAATAAAGTGTTGGCCATTTTCCAAGGACAGGCAGTTCGTAAGATTATGCCTTACTCGCATCCATAGTTCATTTTTCCACAGGTGCAGCGTATATACCTACACAATAATTTCTGAATTGACTGACAGCATGAAGTTACATAATTTTGCATCCAAATTTAGACATTGTTCGTGAATTAGTGGAAATTATAACGATGTTGACACTTAATACATTTAAGTTTACACACTAAAATATGCTCGTACAATGAATGATAGGTACATAATTGTGTACCCTGATTTATGTCAAATATTTATATAACCTACGCAATCACAGATCGTCTGGAAAACTATTTCTGTTCCATACTAGAAGATTTGATATGGAATGCATGATCAATGCGGAAGGCATATTATATACCTTGACATTTGGATCTTAAGTACACTTGACAATATCAAGCACATCTACTACACTCCGAATATATGGTTTTCAGTAATAAAATTGCGACTTCGTCACCGGTATTCAATCGTGATACACAAAACTAAACATGCCCAGTGTTTGACGTAATCCCCCTAAAGATTTGTTGTGTCCACCGTTGCTCTCCATTTCTACCACACTCCGAATATATGGTTTTCAATAATAAAATTGCGACTTCGTCACCGGTATTCAATCGTGATACACAAAACTAAACATGCCCAGTGTTTGACGTAATCCCCCTAAAGATTTGTTGTGTCCACCGTTGCTCTCCATTTCTACCACACTCCGAATATATGGTTTTCAATAATAAAATTGCGACTTCGTCACCGGTATTCAATCGTGATACACAAAACTAAACATGCCCAGTGTTTGACGTAATCCCCCTAAAGATTTGTTGTGTCCACCGTTGCTCTCCATTTATACCACACTCCGAATATATGGTTTTCAATAATAAAATACCGGTATTACGGCGACTCGCTTACCAGTCAGAATATCACATTGGATAGCGTTATTACGGCGACTCGCTTACCAGTCAGAATATCACATTGGATAGCGTTATTACGGCGACTCGCTTACCAGTCAGAATACCACATTGGATAGCGATCTGAAATTTTAATATTGACCTGCGGCGCAGTTGACACACATTGGCATAATTTTTCGAAAGTGAAAGTATGGGAGCAGCGGCTAAAGTAACTGTGAGGGGCTGAAATGCACGCCATGCTGTTCTCGATATACTAAGCCTTAGCTATGCCATTGTGTTATTTTTTCTAACGGTATAACGTCCGTCCCTTCAAAGTGACATGGGCCACCTTTTTAATAACTGAAACATTTATTATGTCTAAATTCATATTCATAGTAGCTGTTAAACATATAGATATTGTACATATTCATCGCTAACCCACCCGAGCGAATAAAGTAGCTAGTACAACCTTGTAAGCAAAATTTATGAAAAGGTTTTAAATATCCTGAGCTTACATCTAAGGTTAAGCACAGAAATTGTTTCGTTTTTGTTACTTGTTATTTGCACATGTAAAATGCAATTTCTAACCAATGCAGAATCCACGTTATAATAAGACTAGGACGTTTTGCCACGATGACCTTATCCTATCATAATTCACCGTATGTAATTTGTTTGCTACGACAGTTTATTTATTTAGACCGTGTCCTGGGCACCCTCGAGTATTGTTCAAAGAGTATGTAAGACAGAATTAATAAAACCATAGCCTTGATTTTGAAGATAAGAAAACTTCAAATAGATAAACTGATAGCAACAAGTGTTCAGTCATGCCTAAATTTGTACCCTTTCTAAATTTAAGACATATATCCGTTGTCGTTGTGACAATAAATGATGGATGAGACCACTGATTTAACCTGTGATTCGCAGTTTGCACAATGTGGCAGAAATGTAAAAAAGATATCTACGTACTTTGTCGGCATGTGTGCATTTTTTCAACAGACTGTTGAATAAATGTTTAATGCGGCTATGGAAATATTGCAAATAACATGTGACATCTTATGCTTTCCGATGAGACAAGACTTTAAATCTACACCTACAGTTCGAAGGTTTGCAACGAATATCCCTGAACATATATGTTTCGATATCATAGATTCACAATCAATGATGAGTTTTATTTTTTAAAACTTTCTAGCTACACTTTTAAGGCAGTGATCAGGGCAAGAGACATAAAATAATATTCGCTATTGCATTGGTGAAAAGCTTTCTGGCCGCAAGCCACAACATATATATTTTTTATTGAGCATTTAAATATAAACGCTTCTCGGCAAAAATTGGAAGTTTATGTATGTATACAATTGTTATTCGATGGTACAAGTTCAAACAATTGAACGAATTTTAATGATTACCGTTCTCACTTTTAACCTATGCATGGTCCCAAACTTAATTTCAAGAACAACTTTATAAAAGGTAAGGCGATTAAGCTCTTGAAAATGGTTTGAGTTTACACTATAATCAAATATCCCCGCTATAAAGTGTCGCGAAATGACTTTTGGGGATAAGATATATAAAACAGTGTTCTTTTCCAGAAAAAAAAACATTCATCGAAAATTTTTACGGCTGCGATAACTGGAATAAAAATACCTTTAAGTGACTATGTTAAAAGAGTTTAAAATGTAAGTACATCTATAGATAGGCGTGGAGTGGGCAAAGCATGGTATGATTGGCACGGTGGCGGGCCTGCGACCAGGCAACGTGAAACAAAACTTTTGCTGTCATCACTAATGTGCTTTGCTGCTCTATATCTAATCAACTTTTTCCGCGCTGCAGTGCGATGGCTCGATGTCTGCCTTCTTTTATACTAGCACTATGCTGTGAAATGCTAATACGCTGCACATAAGAAGACAAAATTTTTGTTTCACATGGCGGTCTGACCGCGTGGATTATCTAATGTTGAGGATTCAGATTATATTATAACAAGCTTATAATGACGGTTTATAAAACTACCATTTCTGTACAATAACAGCTCGAAAGTATTTTAAGCTTGCAACACTACAATTTAAACTTATATCATAATTACTAAGGCTTTCGACTGGGTATTTGAAATGTATAAAAAACTTGAAAATCAATAAAAGCGTGAACAGTTAGACATGTCTTTCTTATATATTTTTGAAACTTACCAACCGATCATGCTCTGCTAGAAAAAGTGTTAAAAGAACAACATGCATAGATAGAACAGGGTGGAAATTTTTGGTCCCACATTTAAAGAATTGATACCCGGAATTCAGCACTAAAATACGATGTATTTTGCCACTGCAATGCGATTGCTTCAACTACTAGTGGTTTCTGAATCTCACATTTTCACCTACATTTACACGATGTTATTAAAACAGAATTAAGACTAGTAGTTGAAGTCTTCATTTATTTATTTAAGACTTCGTTTATTCATACACTACTTACCACACAATGTTCTTTTGCGTCAGTAGATAAAATACTTAGAACTTTCTAACTTACTATTGCTTTTAATCGACCTAATGACTTCAGGTGTATCAGCATATTTCATAGCGGTTCTACGACAACGTCCGAAACTAAAACGAGCTGTCTTAACTGTATGCTGTAAATGTTGGATATGAAAATTACAGTAGCAGCGTGCTATACAAGATAATGAAAAATAATAATAGCACCACTGCATAGAATAGCGGATAATACACGGCTCGACAAAGAGGAAAACAATGTCACACGGCTCGGCCGCGATGACAAAAACAATAATGATCTATTAATTCATATTATTACTAACAGTGCGCTGTCACTGTGGCTACACACAATCGGATAAAATCGCTGTAGATGAATTTTATAGAGTACTGCAATTTACAGCTGTTGCTTATTCTATTTCTTATATATCCTTATTTCATTGCACGTATAAACGCAACATGAGGCTCTGTCCTATATTGCGATCATTTATTCTTATAAAAATACGACGAAGACACAGATGTTGCTGAAATGTCATATCAACTTGCCTGTTTCATAAAAAGCTATGAATTATAACACGTTGAAAACATCTGAATGCTAAAGAGCATTATTATTTATTTGTTTTAGGCCAGGAAATGTCTCATGGATTTATTTGTTTATTTGCGCATATATGGTTGCCTCATGCTTAGACCTTCAGGAGTATTTTACCTCCTAGCATTGTCCAGCAGTTATCGAATGCTGTGAAATGCACACATTGGGTGAACAAATATACAGCCGAAACATAACCATATAGGCCTAATGGAAATGCAGATCTTATATTTCTTGATATACTTATAATCTATAAGTCTCATACTAAGCCTAAATCTAAGCTGGAGACGAAAATCTTTTGCTGTCACAGTGAGCTGATTTTTAATTCATGAGCTTCACTTGAGCCAATTAAACGCTATAGTTTTATATTTTCGTTAATTATATATACACCTACGATATTCAGTAGGACATATGGCATAAGTTTTTAGCGGGCAAAAGCCTCTCCATATTCAGCTACAATTCTGTGATACGAAGTTTTGATTAAATTTTGCAAATTTTTGCACAACGGAAAGTTTTGGCAATAGTATAATAACCATTATATCCTTTAATATGTTTGCACAGGCAAGGGTCCCCCCAAAATATGATGTGTGGGACCTCCGACCTATAATATGAGGAGCCCTGAAGCTCCCTTACCCAGTTGGAAGACGTTTTGGAAAATTCGCCAAAAATTGTTGAAAATTCAGTAAAAATTGATACAAATAGGCCAAAGTTGAGGACAATTTTAGCAAAATAGTCGAAAGTTAGCAAAAATTCAAGAACATTCAATGTTTCTTTTCTAGAGACAAATTCAAACGCTCGTCTGTAGGAAGGGATTAAAAATTCAAAAGACATGAGGGGCCTCCTGCGTGTAAGATCCCTCAATCGGGTGAGTCATATGAACAAGGACATGTATTTTAGTGCTCCGAGACCAATTATGGTCATCTTATCATAAATAAACAAGAGAAATATTAATGCTACACCGTACGCTACAAACGGCTAAAGGCAAGGCTCAAACGGTACCACCGAAACGTTGAGTTATAAAATGCTTAGCATTATATATAGTTATCTGGAAGACTGATTATAACATGGTTATATTTTTCCTAGGCTGTAACCTTCTTCCACTGACAATAACTTGAAATATTAAGATTCGTTCATCAGTAATTCAAAATTTTTTGGTTTAAAAGCTTGCGGTTTAAATAAACATATGACATGATTGCAGAACACACGGTTTGCATGAGACATGAATATATCGTGCTGTATTAAAATGTGCTAGATGCTGCGCTGCGACCACTTTATTGGCAACATTACTTAACTTTTTATATACTCATCAACGCTTAATAAATAATACTATAATACTAATAATACTTCGTCCTAAATCCAGGTTTCATAAAACGGCATCCGTCTATTTTCCATTGTCATATCGATGATTCCTTTTCTTTTATTTTACCTCAACTATATTTTTAGCGCTCCTACTAAGTTCCATGTTTGGCGATTTGCAATATTACAATGTTACTCTGTAGTTTTAACTCATTATTTCACTGTTAATAAACCGAGAACAGCTAGGTTTGCCACGCGTTCTGTATTGCAGCGATACATTGCTCTAAATGTATTGTTACCTGGTTTGCGGAACCTTCAGGAACCTAACAACAATATCTAGAAAACTCTGCGCTTTGGTACGTCGCTTATCTCGCCGTTGTAAGGTTCTTGTTCCAGCTCGGTTTTCATTTTCTCGACAGGCAAATTAATTCGGACATTAAAGGATTAATCAGAATTTGTTATATCGCATTGCAAAGCTGGTACGGCTTTCAACCTCAAAATCACGCTGTATATAGATTTATTAGGCTCTCTGCAATTGTATCTCGGCTCACTGAAACAGGTTTGTATGTTTTAGCGTCCTAGTAAACGATTGTTGAAACGCCAAGTCCCGTTACCGAAGAAAATGTGTAGATGGTGTCAGTTGCAGTAAGTTACCAAAAATTTACCCTATTGACTGCCAACTCTGAAGAATAAGCAAAACAGATTGTTTTTCCGGGTGTAATTCATTTATAACTCTACCATTCTTCTTAGTTCTTGTGTCAAATCTAGATTAGAATGTTTAGTTATAAATAAGCATAGAAACATCTTTCGTAAGAGAGATGCTTCTAACGCCTTATCACATTACATCGCCTTGTTATTTTAATAGAATAAGGCAGCAGCCGCGAATGCAAAAACTCTGATAATAAGAATAAGATCATATGATATTTAATTACTGTGGAAATGAATACATAGTTATGATTAATTAGCGTACCTTACTTCGGCGTTGCTTGGTATATCTGCTACAAGTGTCTAGATAAGTGATTCAAATTCTTAGAATATCTCTCATTACTGCTTGAAGTTTAGTTTATGCTAGCGCTGATATATGCCTAACCCACTTGGTACAGTTCACATGCTATAGTACATTTATCAGCGCTGAATTTTCCCTAACGATGCTAGAATTTTGTCTGACCTGTGCGTTGTTAATGACTTCTTAATAACAATCGTAATAAAGCAAAGTTTTATTCAATTAGGAAAGAACCGATATTTCTGCAAAAGAAAGGAGTGTGTTTCAAGCAAATATATGTACAGGGCCACTTTAGAATACAGGACTAGACTAGTCCTCGTGAGCATATTATATATATTTTAACATACATTTGAATAAGATGCATTCAAACTGGAAGCGAAAATTTTGGCCTCTGGTCTGGCCGGCCTGGACCAGCCCTGCCATCAGGTTCCACCGGGACCAATCACCAAAAGTGTCGGGCAGGCCGAGCGTGGAAGTCGTTCCTCGATTTCAAACGGGTCCCTCCAAATCCAGCTGAAAAATATAAATTAAATTGAAATGATCGCACCTAAAATACTATATTCATCGTTCAACAAAATTTTGTCGGGTTTCCATTAACAACGGTATGGTTCCTCTATTCAAAAATCTGAAACATTGAGTAAATCATTCAAAAAAGTATACCGCCATTCTAGCGTCTTGCAATCTATAAAAAAGCAATAAAATAATTCATTACTTATGAAAGCAGATTTTAAAACAAGTAATGAATTGCGAAAATTCCGAACATATCCATCGTACGACCATAAGATATAACCAAAATAAGGTTTCCAATTTTTTTGTAATAAAACTATTTTTTTCTGACTTGCAGCTTTCAAGAAGCTAAAACGACTGTTAAATTATTTAACTATAAATGTTGATATACTGATAAACTGGATTTTGTTGCTAGAAGCATACCGACTTATACATTCTGGATTTGCAATATTGATTATTCCAGATTCCAACGTTGTCACTGTACTGTTTGCGCTACCAAGAACGCTATTTGTACTTACTTCTGCCTTGAACTGGTTTGATAATAGGACAATTTGTGATTTACTAACCTACCAGTCACGGTGACAATCCGTATGACGATCGTCAATGTTTCTTTCACATGCCTCTACCGGTCCGGTTAAACAAAGCGATAGGACACGAAACGTATCATCACAGTTATTAAAAACGTATTACTAAACAGAGGACAACCAAGCTTATTTTCCAAATAACACTGACGTATAGATAGCATCCGTATTCGACAACCAGTATTAATTGCTAGTATCTGGGGATCCTGACGATTTCTTGAGGAGAAGATGACACATGTATGACGATCGTCAATGTTTCTTTCACATGCCTCTACCGGTCCGGTTAAACAAAGCGATAGGACACGAAACGTATCATCACAGTTATTAAAAACGTATTACTAAACAGAGGACAACCAAGCTTATTTTCCAAATAACACTGACGTACAGCTAGCATCCGTATTCGACAACCAGTATTAATTGCTAGTATCTGGGGATCCTGACGATTTCTTGAGGAGAACATGACACATTTTGAAATCACCATGTAAACGCGTCGAGCCATTTCGACCAACCCTTTTCACGATTTCGGGAGGATGTACCCGTAAGTTTAGAGGGCAAGGTCGAACTGGATCGCGTCGTGCTGGACTCGTTTACGTGGTAATTTTAAAGAGTATCATACTATTCACAAGGAATGATTATGAACTCTTGCCAGTATTATTAAATCAACACAAGACTCACTAATAGTATTTCGCTTCGCAATGAGAGATAATTACTGTCACCCACTTGTTTCAATGGCACTGTAATTGCAGGTTGTTCAGAGCTGTTCGCGATCAGTAGGACCGGCACTAGCATGTGAGTGGTCTTCTTCAAGTTATGGTGTGAGTGCAACCCGAAACTGTTATGAATGCCCCTCTAAACAATAGTGTGAGTAACCCCTTATGCTGGCTGCCCGCTGACGAAACCCCTCATCTATAGATTAAATTTATTTTCTGGATGGTACTTTCCTGCAACAGATGCAGACCTTAGTCTGATCGAAGTAATTGAAAAGATTCAGAATATTATGGGTAGTGCATCATCCATCTCTCGAGTATAACGTTTACATACTTTAAAAATATTGAATTGTAAATGGTTGCATTTGGGGTTATTTTATGAGTAGCGTGCCATAAAAATGCCGGTTTTGTGGGAGGCCACTTGACATGTGAGTGTTTCCCCAATTGGGGTACATGGGGCCCTATACCGCAGGCTTTGAAGATCAGGCTGCGCAGTTGAATTGTAAATACTGATTTGATTCATTTCATACGCTTGGTTTTTAGTTCATATTGTATTCAACTGATATTGAACACGGTGATCTGATGGTTCATACCGCGTTACGGCTAGTTCTATAGCTTGTACACCTATTATTATCTAATTATCTGTGGCCATGGGTTCACTACACATCAATTGTTGAACGAGTTTACAGGTTGCTATTATAATGTTTTATGATATATAATGAAAATAAAGTGTTTTTCACATTAAAGCGTCGGCTGCTTGTTCGAGAAATGTCAAATAAGTTGAAATGGAATTACACTTAGAAGTCATATTATTGTGATGGAAAACTACAAATTGTGAATTACGGATATTATAAGCTTAAGAAATAACTTATTGTTTCAAACAAATATTGAGATACTGCAGGAAGACAGTAAGATAGGTAATTCGCTGGTTGTAACACATGCGCAAAATTATAAAAGAAATAATTAGTGCAGATTCTATAGAATCGTTACTAATAGAACAGCCGCACGTGCGTGTCTTGCTAAGGCTAATAAATTGCTTACATCAATAAACTTAACTTTGTCATAGTTAAATATCTTGCATAACGCATTAACCACGCGAAAATCGAAATTTTATGTCCAATGCAATACTTTTACATGGCTTCAGCACTGAAATGGAATTTCCTGCGCTGCCGTCGCGAGTGTGGCTTCATGTCGCCAAATGAAACAGATATTTGCTACATACGAAATTTATAATTTATCTGAGAATACAACAACAATGTAGCAATTGGTGTTCATATTTTAATACATTACACCTAGTTTTTGAAGTCAACAGTAATATTTTCACTGAATTTTCAAAAATCATTGGTATCCGATCTCTCATTATATATTACAGATCATGTATTTCGAGTAGTGATACAACCTAAGCGAATTCTTCGGGTTGAACCGGTCCGGCCTATGGGTCTCACCGACCAAGTCAAAAACCTTTTTTAGTTAATAAAATATTTGTAGTCCAGCAGTCAAGTAAACTTGTTGAGGCTTTATTTTTAGAGGCAGCTTCAGCTTAATTTATGTTTAGAGAAATGTTACCGTATCATATATTAAGAAATTCCACGGTCCAGTATCAAATTTAATTTAAAATAATTTTGTGAATTTCCAGCTATGATCAGAAAAATTTCAATGGTCTGTTCAGGTCCAGCAGTACGAACCGACAAATTTTAAATTAGGTCACGACCGCTGTCCGGACCGGTCCCGATCCGGGCCGGTCCGCGGACATCATTAATTGCGAGGCATTCTTTTCATTTTAATTTTCCAATGTGTATTCATGAATGCTAAACTTTAGTATATTTTTAAGAAGAGTTAGTACTATACTTAGATTGACGTCTATCAATTTTACATGCTACTACTGTCTGTAGTTGCTTTCAAAGATGAAGAGCTTTAACACATTCGCGTAGATACCTAGTACTGAGTTATATAATTTGTTATTTAATACCGATTTCTTTTAACGGACATTTATTGCAATATTTCAGACAACATATGTACTAAATCATATTTTAATACTCTAGATATTTTGTATATCGCTACTATATATGTAAGGTTTTGCTAGAAATGATTTCAGCCAGTTTAATCGGATCAGGTCAAGTTTTTTCTTAATGACGATGTGGTGGGATTTTGATATGACTACCGTGTTATAAAAAATCATGTGCAATAGTGCAGGTGAGGCTCAGTATTCTGCTTAGCCTCAGGCCTTACTTTATCATAGTTTTACGAAACTTTATATTTTGTTGAGACAAAGGTCCGTTTGCTTAGCATGGTAGATGTCGGGCCGAGCAGCCTTGACGGGTCGAGGATGCGGGGCCGAGAGAATAGGCGGGGTTAAACCGTGGTGTAGAGCAGGGGTAGGCCGTGAGCGGTGGGGCAGGAGAATAGGCTAGGGAAGTCAGGCCAAGATGATAGGCCAGAGGATTAGGTCGGGGATTGAAGGTAAATTTTGGATATTTTCAGGAACTGATAATTTTTCCTAATTTTGCCTGATAGCTGAGCGGCTACCAAGCTACATTATACTTGAGCTTTTATGAGTATGAATACATGATAGCCTGGAATTATTACACGGCGGTCTTCAGGTAGGGAAGCATTAGAATTCTGCAGTAGAAGTCACATAACAGTATTACAGTGTCTGGTTGTCTTCTAAACATAAAAATCTGTCATAGCCACATAGAGCGTGACACATGACAAACAGGATAATTATTGCACCGTTTATTATGATCTCGGATGTTGTTGTTAAAATAAAGATGCAAGTATATACTTATTTATATTTATAAAAAACTCTTTGATCCTGCATCATGCCGCCTCTGGCCCGCTTCTGCTTGTAAAATTAGTCATTCCTCCGAATACATTGTTCAGACATCATCTAAGTTCCGGGAAGCTAACACATATGTCAGAGTACAATTAGTTTTAGAACTCATCTAACGTACTTCGAATCGCATTAAAATATTTTATACTCAACATCTGCCACCGGACACAGTAACTTAATATGAAGCTTCAATGGTTTCTGGGTCTGTTTGTGACTATGATAATCGGAATGTTGTGTAAGTTTTCTTGTCTATTAATTAGTAGCGACCGCTTGTTGTATTGTAAGTGCTAGGCATTAAGGAATAAGTTGCATGATTAAAATGAGTCATAATGCAGGAGAAACCTTTATAATATTTGTACTGTGTCTTATATGTTCAATTCCTGCGCACATTTGTACTGGAATAGGTAAATCGTAAATTCCGGGCTTCGCTCGACTTCTTCAATTGATAGAACTCAGGTAAAACTAGAACATCTTCATCAGATTGCGCTACAAATTGTAGGTTATACAATGATTAAAACTATCAGTTGCTTGATCCGTGATAGACCAGTTTGATACAGCACTAAGCTATGTGAATCAGGTCTATTCTGCTGTGTACATTCGTACAAGTCTTTTTTCATGTAATTTACGAGAAACCTATAAAATCAGAGTGAAAGCTGCAAAATATATCAGTGGCGAGACTATGGCGCTCAAAATAACTCTATCCGTTTATAATTAACCACAGTGCCAAACATTAGTTCACCGTTAATGCTCCAAATGCATGTTTTCAAACATTAAAAGTTACAGGATATAAGCTGTTTTTGTCAAGGGTTCGCCCGCAAAGCTTCACGGATACACGGATGCTTCGCAAATGCAACTCACACAGATGAATATTCAAGAACCAGCGTAAATATTGATTTTCGATTTTCGTTAACTGTGCTGTGAACTTTCATTGATGAACTACATTGAATTCGTTGTATAGAAAGTCAAAAGCAGGCAAATATTCTAGGCTTCAATTAAATACGCGGAACACAAATGTTCGTACAAGAAACGATGTATACACATAAACATTTCGTCGCTTCAACTATGTCGATTAATGCAACCGTCATTTAGCAGAAAAGACCAATTCGACACGATTATCGTTTAGCTAATATAGAATTATTCATTCGCGTCTAACGTTTTCACAGCAGTCAGCCAGCATAACTGGTTTTAATGAAGAAAGTGAATAATTTTTTATTAATCCTTTAGCGCCTGAGCTAGTGTGTATATTGTGCAATGTTTTACACACTCCAGCCCGCACCGTGAATCGAACCCCGATCGCAAGAGTGAGATCAGCGTACGCAAACCACTGAGCGGTCTAGGGGCTGTTTTTATCGGTTCTTTAACGAACCACACAAACCGAACGAATCATAACGCGGGGGCAAACGTACGCAACATACTTTAGTTTACACGACGCGTTGCAATATGCGCTAATGTCAATTGTAAGAGTTGGGCATGAAAGTGTTGTTGAAGCGAGTGACTAATTTTTGACTAATGAAGCGAGCGACTAATTTTTAATTTACTCTTTAACGCCGGAGCTAGTGTGTGTATTATGCAATGTTTAAAAAACTCAAGCAAATGTGGATCGAACCCCAATACCATGTGCGGGAACAGCCTACGCAAACCATTGAGCTGTCTGGGAGCTGTTACTTGGTCTCTTAAGGAACCATACAAAGCAAGCGAACAATAAAGCGTGTACAAACGTATATACGCAACATAACATATTTAGTTTACACAACGCGTTGCGACATACGCTAATGCCAATTGGCAGAGTTCGGTATGAAAGGGTTAATCAAAAACTAGTCACTCGCTTCACTCACTAACAGTTTCATGCCCAACTCTTCCAATTGGTATTAGCGCATATTGCAACGCGTCGTGTTAACTAATTATTTTGCGTACGTTTGCACGCGCGTTATGATTCGTTCGCTTTGTGTGGTTCCTTAAGCAACCGACAGAGAGCTCCCAGACGGCTTAGTGGTTTGCGTACGCCGTTCCCACGCATGCGATCGGGGTTCGATTCGCGGTGCGCGCTGGAGTATGTAAAAATTTCACGATGTACATAAAAGATAGGCTAAAGGGTTAATAAGAAATTATTCATTAGCTTCATTAAACAAAAATTAGTCACTCGCTTTCATTAAGCCTTTCATGCCCCTCCCTGCCAATTGGCACTAGCGTATATTGCAGGGCGTTATATAAAGGAAGTATGTTGCGTTGCGTACGTTTGCATGCGCGTTGTTATTCGCTCGGTTTTGGCGTTTCCCTAAGCAACCGAGCAACAGCTCCCAGACAGCTCAATAGTTGACGTACGCCGTTCCCATGCACGCTTTCGGGGTTCTATCTGCACTGCGGGTTTTAGTTTGTCAAACATTGTACAATACACACAGTAGCACAGGCGTTAAAGGGTTAAAGATAAGTGAGGTCAAGTTATGCATATGCGTGATGTAGGTCAGCATAAGTCAAGAACAATATCTAAAACTGTTTGTGTGAATAATTTGTTTGGCCTATGTCAACTTTAGGGCCGAAGTATAATGCATTCTCGATATACTAAACCTAAGGCCTAGCCTTAGCCTAAGCTAAGGTCCCTATATGAGCCATGTACTAAGCCTAATCCTAAGTCGGGGGGCTGCCGCCCCCGAACCCTTCTCTAAGCTGTTCTTTTTTCTAACATTATAACGCCCGGCCCCTAAAGTTGACATGGGCCATTAGTTTATTTAACTTGGAATAGAAAGTATGTCACGGTGGGTTACCAGCACGAGCTTACAGTTATGTTTTTAATTATGAGTACCTAAATCCGTTTAATGCAAGATATCTCTTTCTCTGATAAATTTAACCTTGTCAGAGAAAAACACTAACGGTTCACTTAAATGGAACAAAGCACGCCTAGACCATCAGCAACTTTGAGAGCAAGGTTGGTGAAATTGTTTTCAGTCCACCTAATATGTACACCTAATTGGTTTACAAAATGATTTTTACTCTCATCCGTCTCATTAATAGTGTGGAATTCGCGCCCTTCACCATTACACAGAAATTAGGCGACCTCTGTCTATGCCACCATGAGTTCATGGAAATGCTAAAGAATAATGTATTGTTGTTAGTTGAAATGTATTTGGGCTGAATGGGCCGAACATCGTAGAATGTCGCCTACATCCGAAAGCGGTGACTAGCGGACAACGAATTCATTGACGCGCCGGTCAAAATACACCGATCTCTTACCCAGCGGTAACTACTGAAACCAGCATTTACATTATAGTCACAGGGCAAATTATTTAGCAGTGGGTCATCCATCCACTAAGTGGATCAGTCATTGTCATATGCTTGTCGAACTCAACGTAACGTTCAATCCACAAGCGCCGATAAAGATTTTGTAAATGGGGACAATATTTAACTTGCGCGCTGTTAATATTCTGTCAAACTGCGTTGAGAAATTTCAGTGCCGACACACTGTTATTCAGAATCCTTACATTATATATAAATTTCGTGTACAAATATACATTTCCCATGTGCAGAGTCCAAAAATGCCAGAACACTGCATAAATGATTCATTAATACCTTCAGACCAGGGCTATGAAAATGCCTTATATGTTACACCACATACTGTATTTTTCGAGGCAGTACCTGCAGTGCACTTTCCTCTTTATGCGAGTTTATTAGGCAGCGTTTCCGCTAGATGGGCTGCTAAAAGCATGCACCTAATTTAGGTGTACCCCTTATGGCTCTTAGGTGAACACGAACATTTTATCAGCAGTGCTACAGTATTTGACCTTTTGATTCTGCATTTGTGCTTAAAATTGGACAGCTGAATAACCAACGCATGTATCACATCAGTATCAGGGAAAACGAACGAAAGCCACCTTATTACGCAGCATCACACAAGTAATAGTTGTAGCACATCTATCGTGCGTTAAGTGATTTGTACGCACGGTTGTGACGAGTTCAGACGAGTGCTTCAGCACGAGTTTGAACGAGTTAAACAACACAACCGTGCGTACAAATCACTTGACGCACGCCTGGCTGTAGTACAGCTGACTTGTAATACAGCTAACTTAGTTAACCGTGCGTTAAGTCAATTTGATGCACGGCTTTAACTGTATAAGCTGTGTTACAAATGTTATTGTCGTACATAACTTGAGCATGTTTTAAAATTTTGTATCAATGTCATCTACGTATACCGTAAATGAATATCTGTATAAGCAATTTTATAACATTATCTTGATTGCCACAAGTTTAGGAAAAGTCTGTCCTGATTATCACCAAAAAATTAGCAACTTGTTATACTCCAAAACAACGCGTTGAAGCATCAATCCAGCAAGCGCCGGTGTGTTCACTCTGAGAGCAGTGTTGTACTACTTATTAAATAAAAAAGTGCTGATTTTCGTGTGCCGACATGCAGGCATTACCCGAATGTTTTGACAAAAAATAAACGTTTTATCGCTCTGCTGACCTTCCAGGGAAGGCCGAGTGTCTCCCGCTCCCCCACCCCTAAAGAACCCGCTATCCCCCTAAGCTTCTGAGCTCACCCTTGTATCGTTTATATGTACATACATGTTTGCCACCTTGCTACATTTCTGGGTGGTCGACTTACACATTTGTCCCACAGACATATATCTTTATATATGTTTATATTGATAAACGTGCCAAATCTCTGGAGGAAGGACGCAAGACATATTTCTAAATATATTTAAAAGATTGTCCAAGTTGTCATAGTTATAATACGGGTGGCGGCCTACATGACTGACCCACTTGAGCACATTTGTAGGGACGCTCGTCCCTCATACCCCACGACGGTGCGCCCATGGCCGCTGTTATTTATCGTCTGTTTGTTATGCTGTAATTATTAGTTCACGCTCCACGCCGATTAGCGATATGAATCAAGTGATGCTGCTTTAGCTTTAGTCCTTAGTCTTTAGTGACCTTAGCTGAATGAGTGGGTATAGCGGTTCAAATTGCTGATATCGAGCGTGCCATGATACGCCATTTTTTCATTACTTTTGTTCTAATCAGTAGTTACATACTTCTCTGAACGCCATTACGTTCGTGAACATTAAATGAAGTAAAGATTTTACTTGATCAACATAGCTGCGCTTTAGTAGTCGGCATCTTGTTTACTTTTACAGGTACCAAGAACGTTGCTGCTGTCAAATTGCCAATGATGAGACGTGGTGCCATGGAGCAAGTCGATCGACGTGCTGATATTCTTGGAGCAGGTCCGTCATATGACGATCTCGGCGAACAGTTCCAGGTAGACATGGTCAACGGCTATAACACTGATTAAACGGAGGAAGAGCTTTGAAACTTTTATATCTATTCACACTATTAAGTAATTTGAGCACTGAACAGCAATGTAATCTCGAATAATTCTAAAGACAAAAGTATAAGCTAGAAAAACAGAACAATCTGAAACTGTACCAATTGAACGTTTTCTTTAGAAGATGAGTTTGCGTGTTATGTATAAGTGTAGATCCAATTTCTAATTTCCGATTATATTTTGTGTCAAAAAATTAAATATGTTGTTTAACTTCCTTGGAAACGTAGTATATAATACCTTGGTGTGTATTTGTATAAAATTGGTACTTGCTTTTATGCTGACTGACAAGTAAATGACTCAATTACCAACCGGAAATCATTGCGATATATGGATGCTTTTAGTATAACAGAAAATCTCAGTGTAGTTGCTGACATGAATCTCCGCTCTATTCCTGGCTTTGTGCGTAACTTGCTAGGCTTAGTATATTCTCAACTAAATTCAACACAAGATGCTTACTGACCAATTCACGGTACACATATAGCTATAATATGATATATTTTCAGTCGTAGGTAAAACAAAGGGAAATATTGCTAATTGGAACAATGAGCAGGATATTAATGAACATTATTAATTAGGAACGGACAGGGTAATTATAAATTCCTGGCGAAACTAATGAATTTGCTCAAGTCTAACTTGTCAAGGCGCTGCTTGAAGATGTCCGGATTTCCTACAAAGATCACCGGTTCTCCGTCTACATGGGTAGGATGTGTCTCCCAACTGTCAACTACACGGTTAGCAAAGCTATACCTATAAGAATTTATCCTAAACCTATTTTTTAACTATTTTTTGAATGATCATTTGTAGGTTGCTAGAAATGTTGAAAGTAATACGTCTGAATATGAGTATTTGAATATAAGAGTCAAGGCTGCCTATAGTCGGAATGGCCTTAGTGGCTTTAAATAAAAAAAACTAAGCGATTTTGATACTATGTCAGGTGAGGGTAACCGCTAGCAAACAGCCTGCGAGTAACGCGGCGTTGCACTCTTTCAACGTTGCCTATGTAGGAGACCTGGTATGGTGACCACACCTGTGGCGAGTATGCAAGAATAGGACGAATGTATGTAACAAACGCAAAAACCATGCGTCAATGTTTCATGTGACAAAACTAGGGAGAGTAATATATTAACAGAAAGGTGTGCCTTGCACACTATAATGCTATATTGGTCCCAAATATTATATAGCTACTAATAGTTACCTTATGTCTCGTCAGTAGGTTGCATCTGAAATTGGAAGTTGATGTAATCGTTCTTTGGGTTAATCGGATCAATATGTAAATGCGCTACATTTTAGAATTGAGATTTTCCGTTGCTATGAGCTAGACCAGAAAAAAATTGAGTCTAAATCTATCTAAAAGCACGATGCTGAAAAATCGCTATCTCCAGGGATTAGTTTAACATACAGCCAATAAGCAAAAATTTTACACCATACATTATCAACACAAGTAATTGTGGGACCCAAAATATTACCCTGTGAAACGCCGGGCACCATCTCTTCCGGATCTATAAAACAGTTATTAACCTTCACTCGAAAACTACGTATAAACGAAAATGCAGATAGTCATTTATATATCCTTCTCTTAATACCGTACCAAGGCAATTTACACAAGATCATTGTATACGAGACAGTTTCGAATGCGCGGGCGAAATCTATATACACAATGAACCATTGTTTATAGATCTTACCCAGTCATCAGTACATATTTGAACCCGGGTACACGCCCACTTTTGGTTACGTAACTGTGGTAATTTTGGCATATCGGCTCATTTTGCTTCACCTATGTTAAAACTGCACTGTTAATAATAGATTTCATGACGCAGCAAAAATTCGAGAAAAGCGAAATTGAACGATAATTGAGCCGGTCACATGGGGCACCTTTTTAAATATCGAAACAGCCGGGCATCCGGCAAGACGCCATTTAAGAATGAATGTTCTAATATGTATAGAGGAAGGGAGAATAAGTCTCGCGAGTAGCGCAATAAAAATTGAGGCATATTGAGAATGGTTGTGTTTGATCTCATATGTCCACGAAACAGCTACACTACCTGTGGTGAAAATCAGGAATGCTGACCTATTCCTATTGCGCGCTACTGAATCATCTGGAAAATGAAAACAGTAACACACACTGGCTCGCGGTAACTGAAGAATCAAGTCAATGGCTGATTGAAAAATATTTGAATTTAATTTTATAAAACCTGTAAATGAAAATGAACACTTATAAGGAAAACGGCTTAACGATATTATTGATGTTTTAATACCAAGTGGTAGCCGATGACAAAGTGTGTCTATTGTTTATTTTATTTATAAAGATAATAAACTTATTTCCCAATAAACAGGAAGAGATAACTGCATTGTATTTTCAGTGATAATGAATCTCGCAGACTTTGTGTAATTTAGATAGCCCGTTTCTTTTTCTGAGGGTAAACCAACTTTGACAACATGCCAAGAAATGTGGTTACATAAAACAATAAAAGAATGGCTGCATAGCCAAGATACTGCACTTCACAACATAAAAAGAAAAGGTGGCGACACGTTATAACAATCACCAATGTCTCATTAACTCGTTGCAGGTTGACTTTGCTAATATGACACAGTCGTCTAGGGATAAAGACGACTAACATTATATATTACTGAACATGTAATATTAAACCCTAACTGTTACAAGCATTGTAACATTACTCTGCAAACAGCGCTGTGCATTTTCTAACATAACATTCTTATTACTACTGAGTACTATTATAGCCTTCAGGATGTGCTATCGTTTTCGACGCATTTCGAACTCTGCAACATACGTCTACGATGTTTGAGACCTGCTTATAGTAGCACTTGATTACCCGATTCCACTGGATAAATTGAGTTATATATAGTAATATTTGGTATTATCAACGTTTTCGTAAAGGTGTGAAACGTTTTGATAATTGTGTAATTGAAAATCGAAATACAACCTGACGGGAATTCAAAAAAATTCGCGCAATATTTCCGATCTCGATGTCGTTCAACTATTGAACAGCTAAACGCAGAATCAACATTATTAACTTACACAATTATGTAGACATTTCAGATGTTTCTGTTTTTCAAGACAACTGTTTTTTATTAGAAGGTGGTGCATAATACTCATGCAAAAGTTTAGCTGTAGTTAAAATGAATTGTGGAGGTGTTACTATGTGTTAAAACGCAAAATGCTTAACGCGAACGTATCAGGTTTACGTCAAACAAATCCAACGTGTCAAGCATCATTACATAACTCACAGTATTCACTGCACATATTTAATATTTTCTAATTTATTTTAGCATTTCCGTCTCGATTTTTAAAATTTCTTGCATTTTGTAGTCACTTGTGTAAAGTCGATGTAGGAGTTCCTAAAGTTGATAACGTTACCACTTCAGAATTAGAATGAATTCCCTCATATTTTTACTAATGTTTTATGAATTATTTTGAATATAACTACGGCAAGAACAAACACACATCTAGAACAATCCAAAATCAGTTGTGCTATATACTAATGTGAAGCAAGACTCGGTCATATGCTTTCGTGTTCCAGTTGTGTAAACACCAGTCTCCAAACCTATACATGTCCCGCGACTTAAAATTTCAAACGTTTGGCTAGATACGCGCATATACCGTATAGGCATGCAACCTGTCTTATCGACAGGCAAAAATTAGACAAAATTGAGCTAGATGTATCGACTAGTACATATAATGCACATATATAACCGTATATCAGTCGGTACACATATTATGATCCAATGGCGAAGCACGCAATCCGAACGTGGGGCGAGTCAAAGTGAGAGTATAAGGGTAAATTGTGGAGGCCATAAGGGAGAAGCGTTATGCCCATTATTGGTGAAAAGTGGGCGCGGTCCCCATCTTGCAGTGCTCCTATTTCGATCTCATTGTTCTAAGGCGAAACTATGTATTTGCGAAGTGAATCAATTCGATAAAATTTATTCTGATAAGCGTCGTAACTGTTACAGCATTAACACCGCGCGATGTTCGAGTCAACGGAAATATCCTGTCTCATCTAAGATTGTTGCATGACAAAATAAAAAACGTTGTACAAGATATCTAATTTATGCAACATGTGAAAACAACGGTGTAACAGTTAATCCAGTGTAACATATAATGATAAACATGTTGACATTAACAAGCCATGGGTGGGGTTGCATCTATTATTAGCTTTAGCTTCCCGTGCTTTAAGCATAATGTGTCGCATTGTCCCATTCTGGTTGATAAAAAAATCCGAGATTTATTGAATTCGAGTGCCAGCGAGTGGAACAAGAATTTTCAATTTTGGCTTTAGAGGGGTTAAGGAGGTCCTGTCTGTGTGTGTGTCTGTGTGTGTCTGTCGCACCTGGATCTCGATAACGGTTGGGCGGATTTTGATTCGAACCGCAATGGTCGATTTAGGTGTAGTGACGGAGCCCGATTTTTGAATTTTTTTTTCTGTGGGAAAAGTTATGGGGCAAAATGACGTCATTTTGGCCCATTTTTCGGGCACCCCCTCTAGTTTTTGCGATTTTTCTCAATAAGTAAACGAGATATCCGCAAACTAATAGGCCTATTCCATGTAGCGATACTAGAGCTTTCCAATGATATATAACAAGATTTTCAACTACTTCCCAATCTGGAGTCTATAAGCTTATAGTTGGCGCCAAATTTCATATTTGGTGAAAAGTCGTGGAAAATGCACTTAAATGTGTTTTTTGTTGCTTTTTGTGTCTTATATGGGATTTTCTGGGCCAACAAGCTCATTGCGAGTGTCAAAAACATTGTGTGGCAAATATATTCACACTTCTGCATCATACTTGGTATGAAAAATGAGATTTTTCTCAAGTGTCGGTTTCAATTCTTTAACGTTCTTTTCACGGTCAATTTAGGGTTTTTTTTAATTATTAAATTGTTAGTTCATTGTTTCTGTACTCGTTGTATGATGTTTTGTCTACTGCATACGTTGGCTATCAAAAGAGGCGGGCGTAACTATGACTCGTCACTCACGGTTTATATAATGCTGCACCTGCGTACTGTGTGTAGGCTTTGTTTGTGTGCTTTCTACAACAGGCTTCGGGGGATTGTTCTCACCACTCGAATTCTGGCTCGCAAGCGAGCTTCACTAGTTATCTTATTTCTTTGCCGAACGTTCCATCAGAATTTCATATCTTGCTACGTAGCAATTTATGTAATTTTCCTTTTCAGACTAACAGTATAGCTAAATTCTGGTGAATGTAACGTCATATGTCTTTAAAATCTGCAACATGAGCACAGATGAGAGGGCATTAACAAGTTACAAGCAAAGCCGAGGCTCGGCCATATTTCTATTCACAGGACCCCTAACGTAGTGGACACATGCGTTATTAGTGTAAACGTTTTCAGGTAATGGCTTCATTTCACCTACTTATTTCCCTATTCGAAACAAGCGCTAAAACTTTTCTTTTTTAAAGATATAACGACCGACACCTAAAAGGGGCGTGGTCCCATTTTTCAACGGAAAGCCCATACTTTGCGATTTTACCATTCCCAACTTGGTCATTTCCCACTAAGATATTAAGACTTTGTATTGGCCTTTCGGGGATATATCTGTTTACAATGCTGGCTTTGGCGATATTTTTGTGGTTTTATATTGCACACTAATGCGTCTCATTGCTGTGGAAGAAATCACCTTAACTTACGATACGGCTGTACAAATTGTTTCCTACACATTTTTGTGTTCCGTTATCTTTAGCTTCATTCGTTGTACCCTGACGACCGGAGAGTGTGTGATATTTCGTTGCGAAGCACTAGGGTATTGCATTTCCATACTTGCGTATAACTATGGCAGATGGAAGATTACCCACGTGAAGCGCCATTCCGGCCTGCTGATCCCAAAGAGGCGGAAGGTAGAAACCTCCGGGTAATCGCAGCCCCCTCCGCCACGACAAACCTCGAGCATGTATGTCTATTCATGTACTTCAACATCATGCATGCTCGACATCCAAGGTCCCAGGGGACTGCTGGGTGTTCGGGGGAAAGGCGTTGAGCATCCTAGTAGTTAGTAGTCGACGGAGGGGTTTTTGGGGACGTAGGGCGCCTTCGCCGCCTTTGGGTTCGTCACGGGGTGCTCATCACTCTGTCAAAGGCGGCGCTTCCTTGAGAGGAATTCCGAACCTCAACAGGGTAACCACTACCTTCCCAAAATGAGCATGTGTGATTATCATAAAGCTTGTTTCAAAAGTTGCTACATATACAAAATTCGAATCTGAAAACAGTTGCTATTACAATTAACAGTAAGCATAAACATGTGTTTGCCTGGATACAAACAATTTTTAACATAACACAAAAATATTGCAATGCTTCAGTTTTGGCCAAACGTCCATTGCCAGTTTTGATGAAATTATGTACTAAATTCCGAATGAAGATGTTACGCAGTACATTACGACATGTTACATTTACACATTGTAGTTGTCTACATAGCTAGTATAATTGTAGGATAGCTAGGCCGCGAAAGCGTTGGGGATTCCCTAGGTACGCAGTGTCCCCAGGTCCAACAACCCAAAAAATTTCCCTTTTTCCAGCTTTTCAATTTTTTTGTTTATTATACCCCTTCATCCCTTCTACGTCTTCATTTCAATGTTTTGCTGTTTTCATCTAATCATGCTTAATTTGCATAATTTGAAGTTTTTCTATTAGCTAACCATAGCTGTGGTCTTCAGCATCTTTTTCAGTTTTGGAAGTGCGTTGAGTAGAAAGGTTGCACCTCAGGTTGATCGTTACTTTTAGTGTATTAGATTAATTTTTTTCATTGCTTAGATTCGATTTTTTGACATAGTGACTTAGCTAACAGAGTATGACTGCTAATGCGGAATTATGATTGCATGGATAGAGTTTGCGTAATTGTCTGTCAACTTTTGGGCAGGTCTAACCTTGTATTTTCTTTCCCTAAGACATTACATTTCACTCATTTCAATTTCAACCTTAAAACTAACATGAATTAATTTTTCCTCCCTGGGGAGACATTGACTCTCCCAAAGGGGCGATTCCTATAACCTCTCTGGCCGGGACATTTTCTACTATTTCGGGCATAGGGATCCATAACTTTCTTTATTTGGGCTATAGGGTGCCTATATTTCAAAATACTAATCTGAAACCAAAATCTGATAATATTCACTATTTTCAACAAAATACCAAGACTAATTCTATTTTCAAAATTTTCCCAAAACATGGTGGTGGTTATGCTTCCCGAGTGGAATGGCACGCGGCCGCACCTTGGGTAACCACCGCAATTACCCCATTTTACTCCTATTTCGGGGACCATCATTTCCTACACATGGGTTGGAATTTACGAATTTATAAATTCCTTTACTTTTGGTTTAGATAAACAACTCTCTCAAATTTCTTAATTCCTCACGATGGGGTATATTATATTCCATTCTCGGTAAGGCAACACATATCCTCACCTGGGTGAACCCCTTACATACCTCTATTTGGTGATACATTACTTCTATACCCTGACACAATACTCCATTTTATCCAAAATTCAACTTTTTTACTTTATTAGCAAATTATAAACATATTAGGGTTTCATCGAGCAGGAACAACTTCTATCCTAACGCGGGACTACATTTCATCTTGTTCCTAAACTAATAACACCCTAATCGTCCCATAATTTTATTTTCTCACCTTTTGGTATTCCCTAATTTCTACCATTTTTTTTTCAAATTCAAGCACTTTGATATTTAACTTTTTCTGACCCTATATGCTTTTTTGAACCTCTAAACTATCCAATGGGGTCTTAACTACCTAATCCTAACTGGAAATTTACTCAATCCTAGAGAACACCCCTAAAATACCCCTATTTTCAACCCTGAAATTCCCCAAATTTGTTCAAAATTTTATATTAAATAAATAATATAATAATGTTACTAAATAAATTTTCGTAGCTACCAATTCACTGTTGTGTAACTTGACTGGCTTGGTAGCGTGACAAGATGGCCGACGGTATATGTGTCATTATTATTGTTGTAGTGATTATTATTATTTGTCGACGTATGTTGTGTAAAGCGTTGAGTTTTTTTTCCTTTATATATTCTGTGGATTGTTGCGTTTTTATTTTTTTTGTTCCGAGATATGTATAGTGTATTATACAACGAACTAGTTTTTTTCTTTCCTTTCTTAAGACGACGTTTTCCTGGTATTTTACAGGCTTCGTGTTTACATTTTACGAATATTTGTCGACTTTGTAGGATTTTCTTTGTTCCACAGTATAACTTTATGGGTACGTACGGATATTTAGGTAATCTCACCGAGAGTCTTACCGCCCATAGGATGTTAATGTTTTGCGTTTCTGATTCTAAAACCCACACTTTTCATAATATAAGGACGCACTCATATGTAGGTACATATAGGTCCAAATAGGTGACTTTGCAGGAGGTTACCTGCATTTCTGGACCCTGCCGGGGTGGCGGGTGCGCTAGGCAGAGTAAGCCCTAGCCGGGTTTAAGGCGGACCAGAAAGAGGGCAGCCCATCCCCTGAACGGGAACCTCTGGGTGGGATTGGTCTTTCTCCTTTTCCGGAACCGTTTTAACACCCGTTGGACCCCAGGCTGCCACAACATGGGCTGCTCTATCGTCGAAGGTTATGATATTGGTAGCATGCTCTAGGGTGGGGCCTAGTCACCGGAACTGGGTCTTCGCGCAAGCCTCGCCTAGGGGTTGCCCAATGCATAAGCCGGGGAAATTTTACGCTTAGGGGGCTTGGCAGTTATGGGCCAACACCCACGTTCTATTCAGGGGCATCCTGTGTCACTTGTCCCATTAACACTAACCCATAAATTTTTTTAGTTATTTTCAGATTCCCCAGCACCTACAGCGTGCTCAGGTAAAGTTACGACTTGGGTATGTGTATCCCATAATACACGGTTATCGCGAACCCATACTCGTATCAAAATATCCAAAAATCAACACAAAAATTGTTATCACGGTAGATTACGTTCCATTATGCTGGACAAGGGAATGCC
>JASANE010001740.1:0-25489 GCA_030248225.1 Trileptium ribeirensis
TTTCTCGACTGCTTATACCGACAAGGCTGATTTTCGCTACGGGTGTCATTTTTATTATATGATATGAGACACAACCGTTTCCACACGCTGAATCCACTTGGTGAATCGGTTTCGAATGTTAGACGCACGGGGCCTCCAGGACTCACATACTGACTAGTATAACTAAATATTCAGTTATATTTTTTATCCTTTGACATTGCAACCAAAATTTTATTCGAATTACTCCTGCGTATCAAGTAGTCCTAGCAAACAACCAAAAAATTTTTATACGAATTCTTTCTTTATCTATTCAAAAGAGATTCCACAATACTGGGAAAATATTGATATATTTAGTCACCGAAGAGCTACAAAAGGATTACACTTTCGACAACGAAACTATCTACCTTCAAAACAAGCTCCTACCCATTTTATAGGTGGGTACCGTTTTTACTCTACCAAGGCTGTCTGGAGGGTATTGCCGACCCCTGTCATGTTACTTAGAAAGGTACCAAATATCAGATTGCCCAGTAACATGTGGGATTAGGGCACAATTAAGAACCACTTAATGATGATTGTGCTCTAGACAACCTTGGATTAACAATCTTTGGTGTGGTGGGGAAAGATGACAATTGATTACATGACAAATAAATACTCTCATACAGCCTGATGTTGGAATTGTCTGTTTGTGGTACGTGAGAATGGGCCTATTTTTAGGCCCGGTGCGGCCTGAAATCGGAGCGACGTAAGTTCGACGGATTATCTTCAAAATCAAGCTCGAACTCAGCCCGGCACGAATGAATTCTGAGCAATTGCGGCTCATATCGAAAAGCTCGAAGTAGCTAACATGCCTAAAATATTTCAATAATTCCGTGAGCAAATCTAGAAACATTATTTTCTTTCCGAATTCTAAATATTGAACTGTTACCGTATCCGTCTGTTGTTGTATTTAACTTTTATCGCATTTTTATATTGAAAGCTAATTTAAACTGAAGCTATGTACCAACAAAAAAATGTTGGTTTATCCCTTATTCTTTTTCATAACTGGAGATCGGCAAAAACATCGTATTTGCATGTATACGTACAATGACTCTTACATAGCTGAAACAATTTACCATTGCCAAAATTGATATCTGTTTAGTTGTATTTTTTTCTGGCTCAGCAGTTTTTACATAGACCCAAAAACATTTATAGACCCAGAAACATTTAGGTGAACCAATCGCACATGCATCCAATTTTGAATAAAACAGCCTAAAAACTATAAATCAGAATACAGCTACATTAGAACGTTAATGTTTAAACATACTTTAATAACTAAATCTTGGTGCTTTTGACTTACAAAAATAGATAACTAAAATTCAAAAGTACTGATAGAAGTACACCAACAGACATCATTTAATCAGCAGGTACACAGGCGGTACCAGTTAATTAAATACTAGGCACGACTTTAAAAAGTGAAAACATTTTGATCATAGTTTAACATTGTACGTTCACTATGATTTAGTAAGATCAGGTTCTTTCTAGGATTAGGATCGTTCTTTATTAGTATCACGTAACGATTTAAAACAATTTTCATAACAATACTGCAGCCACCGTAATTTGTGAACACTGCGTTTATCAATGAAATAAAATTTTGCTGGAAGATTCATTTTCCGGAAATAAATTAATACTCACTATAATTTTGATACATTTTATCTAACAGCGATGGTAAAAATAATTAAAAAACAAATATAATTTCGGAATCTCTGAAACGCGTGATTTTAGCGCAGTGCATAACACTACTTCCAGGCAAAACATCTGTTTCCTTTAATGCAACAAACCGCATTGGGACCAACTGTGATCATTACGGTATTATGGATTAGATAACAGATTGCCTAAATTTGAGGAATCCTTTCATATTTATATACACACTAAGGTGCAATTTGTGCAGCGATGATAAAGCTTAGCGCGACGCTAAGTCCAACCCGGATAGCTAGGTTTCCAGCTTGGGTATTAGGTACTTGCAGTTCGGCGCTGTTTCTAGCCCCCTAATGAATCTTCGCAGTGAACAACACATGAAAAAACGTTCAGTACAGACCAACATAAGTTAATGCAATAATTCGGGTACAATTCGCAATCATTTAGTTTCGTATGTAATGTGCATGCTTGTTTATTTTTTAAACGGAGCGATCGTACCGAATGGAGCTTTGCAATAAAACGCCTATTTGTGGAAACCTTTCTTTTCGATTTGTCCTACAAGTAGCTGTATGTAGCTTCTTACTATATTGATAAATTTCTGCAGTTTTTTTCGACTCGTAATAGCATGTTGTTGTACACCTTTCAAATGATTTCCTATTCCAAATTATGAAAAACCGATATGAATTCGAAACTTTTTGGCTTTTTCATTTGGCGTTACGAACCAATTTGATTGCAAAACACAAACGCAAACATCTCATTGAGATGTGCAACTTTGCCAGTATGTAATTTACAGGCTGTAAGTCAAATTTTGAAAATTACAAAAAAAAGCAAAATTTCAAAATTTTGACAAAGTGAGTTCTTTTTGATTAGGTATGAGCAATGAGTTTATAGCGTAGGAGCGCGGAAAATATTACCAAGAATTGGGATATTTGGCGAAATTGGGAAAAATTGGGGACACATAAGCAAAAATTGGGGAAATAAGGCCGTGCCGCTTTGCCGTGACCCCATCGCCACCCTGATCATTCCATCGTCTTAAGCAGGCGGACCTTGGAAACCTAAAGTTTATAGGGTTGTTTAAACCGTTAATCGCTCACTTCAATGTTTTAAACCTATACTGAGCATGTCGTCAACTTTATGGGTCGCAGGACTGGTTAAAAATCCTTAATTTTTAGACAAAAATAGTCTTGTTTTGCCATTTTTCCATTTAGTTCTACGCTGAAGGCCAGTAGGTTGTCCGGGTACAGATAAAGTTTGCTTGTGTAACGTAATCCTTAAAGATGACCAGTTTAAGAGTGGCAGCCCCATCCCCGACTATGCCTTATTTTTAGTATAATACTCACATAAGGAGATTAGGTTAGGCTAAGGCTTGTGTATTAGGCTTAGATTACGCTCTAGGCTTTAATTTGGCCGGTTTTCTTGGGTGTTGAATACGAAAGAAACAATAGCAATTTCGTGATATGCATCAAATAGTGTAAGTTTTAGAAGCCAATAACGTGAAAAAAGTCCCTTCAATGCTTTTACAAGTTGTAATTATAAATTTCAAAAAATATTGTCATTAGAGGAAGAAATACATAAAGATCCTATAGTTCTGAATGTTATGACGGCTACTGTGTTGCCATTAATGCATTGGCAGTGTATTATTATTGTGGTATATAGGGGTTCTTGAAGCTGAATGTGGAAACTAGAAGCAGTCACTATGCGCAACTAGTCACAGTGCTACATTTAACCCAGGTAACTACTGTGTCTATCTTCGCTATTATCGTTTCAATATTTAGGGCCTGGCTTCGAGCTTTATTGGAAATCGACTGCTTGAAAGCTCGGCCCCAAGGCATAAATGGCTCATCTCTACTTTCTGGCTGTAATGTTGTCTATTGTCATACAATTCATTGACTGCTATAGTTATACAGACATTGTTATATAACGATGTTAATAAACTAATTAAGTCGAGTTGAATTGAAACTGACTATACAAATAACACATATTCTCGTTAATCAATGTACATCACACCTTATCATCAGGTGTGTCAACGAAATACAACGTACCACTACGGAAAGTAGTTACACTTGCAATATACTCTGCTAAATTTACTGTTAAACAAATCTTCGCATTTACAATTAAGTCCTATTATAGTTAAGAAATTGGTGATGTCATGTATTAGTTGCGACTATACTGAAATTTGTCGGTGTATATAACACAATTTTTTGTTGTTTGTTGTAAAATCTAAACTATAGATACAATAATTCTAACATAATTTTTACTGCACCAAATTAAAAATGATTGATAATTTAAGGCTTCCAAATGACATTGGGTGGCAATAGAATTATGCTTCTTGCACAATAACCACCCACTACAGTGATCTTCACTGGTGCGAAGTAGTTTGATAGCATTATAACAGTTACTCATAAATCCGTGTTCATATTGCGCCAATCGAATCCGATCCCATTTGAAGTTATATTTTATATGGACTATTCACATTTCGTTCGGTCAGATTCGATAACGTTCCCAAAATTTTATTGGATCTGAATCGGATCATATGGTGCAAAAAGTAGAGACAACATACACATATTGGATAGGTAGGCTCACCGAATTTAGTCAGTACTGTACCGGACCAGATGCAATGTCCTCACGCTGTGACAGATGATGTAGTTTTAATGTAAAGTAACTTACCAAGTACACACCGCGAAGTCACAGTGTAGCAAAATCATGTGAAATCTGTTACTAGCTGTTCGTTGCAAAAAGAAACTAATTGCACACACATAAGTTATTCCGATTTATTATACCAACAACAAAACACCATTATTGCGGATTTTAATTTGATCAAAGTTTGACATCATATTAGGCTCAGAGTTGTAGTTTCTAGGTCAGAAACCCTGAAAATTTGCATTAAAAGGCTTTTCTGAAACTTGGCACAATACTAAACTTTGCTCCATTGTTTTTATTCAACCCTCAAAATTTGCTTTAATAGATTTTTTTGCGAAAGTTGACGAACCACGTCTGAACTCCATTTGTTGTTCTTTGTTAAGAAACACTGAAAATTGCTTTAAAGGGCTTTTCCGATATTAACATAATAGTAAAATATTATCTGCTGTTTTTTGTTCAGAAACTCTGAAGGTTCGCATTAAAGGTGTTACCGAAATTCGAAACAATTCCAAAGTCAGCTTTGTTTGGTTTTACTTTAAGGTAGAGCAGATTTTGTAACAGTAGATTGCAAATTAAAGAACCTCATAAATTCTACCATAAAACTAGATTAAATTGCTATGTTCAATTGAAATTAAAAAGTTGCCAAGATGTCTCCAAAACATTGGACCTGTTGAACAGAATTTATATATAAATAATATAACATTTTATTTTAATACAGATATAGAGAACACTAGAATCTTATTAGGAAGTAAATCAGCTAACCCATGACCGACCATTATGAAATTGTGTTTGACCATTTACAGCTTTTGTTTCACAATTGCTCACGGTAAGTTGATGCTAACTTTAGTGTTTTATAGCACTGTTTTAATATAGATATAGAGAACACTGGCATCGGTTATATTTCGAAGTAACTGACTAATCTATGACCGACCACTAAGAGTTTGTGTTTGAATATTTACAGCTTTTATCTAATACTTGCTATTGGTAAATTGATGCTAGCTTCAGCATTTTACAGGATAGTGTTAATACAGATATGGACGACGCTAGGATCGGTCATATTACGAAGTAACCAGCTAATCTACATCCGACCACTATGAATTTGTGTTTAGTTATTTATAGCTTTTGTTTAACGCTTTACCGCCCACTGTCCACTAAATTAGACAGCTCACTTTGTGAGATACTGTTGCGTTAATTGATTTTGTCGCATAATGTCTATTTGCGCGTGAATTGTTAATCGTTCCCTCTGCGACTTTTCTTAATGAACCGAGCAACAGCTGCGAGATAGCTCTGTGGTTTGAGTACGCCGCTTCTTCCAGTACAAGCCAGGTTCAATCCCGGGTGCAGGCTTGAGTTTGTCAAACAACGCAAACAATTCGGGCGTTAAAGGATTAATATTGGCTCACGGTAACCTGATTTGAATTATACTTTGTTAAGTTTAATATTCTGTATTAGTCCAACTTCGAAAGCGTGAGACGACATGCAATAATTTGGATTGAATTAAAGCCTTGAGCTCACTCAGCGCATTTTTCTTACATTTTCTCATCGTGTACTGTTCTTAGGTTTATTTACCTTTCCTCAGGCTCAAATATTGTAGTATCAATCTATTCTATATTCGGAATCGCAATTTTATACGTAAGTATATCCGCGATAGGCATAAAATGGTTATCTATTTGGTTATATCGTTTTGGCTTTCCTAGACACATAGAGCAAAGTAAGGATATAGATATTCGTTTTGTGTTAGACGTCTCTTTTCTGTGACTTATTATTATAATCATTTCCACATTTTGCATAATGAGCGCAGCAAAGTGTCTTTTTCTGCCTGTAATAACCTACAATACTGACAAACAGTAAGAACCGTTGGACTTACTATGTTTTGTTAACAAAACCAGTGTCCAAGTATCTATTAGCAAACAACAGCAACATAAAATAAATGTTCACGACTCGCTGAGAGAACTGTACAATGAACAAAACTGAGACGTAAATGGAACACAATGCTTAAAATGGTCTTGCTTATATAGGCAATATAAAATGTGTGCACAGATCGGTTTTTAACTAAACCAGTTCTAAGAATGAAAAACCAGTTCAACAATATTCGAAATATTTATCGCTGGGATTACCCTGGGTAAAGAAATAGCACATATTATTTCCGACAAAATATATGTTTCAACACCGTAACTTCTCAACTCAAAGATGAACATCCTCGCATACTATATGATATTGTAGGCAATGGTAGGAATCACCTAGAAATCATACATGGATTCGGATAGATAATATACTGAATAAGATACAAAATACAATGTTCAAAATCAAAAATATAAATATATTTTTTAAATAAAAATTAACAAAGAATAGTACGTAGATAGTGCTTAGTTACATTTATATAACTATGTAATTCTTGAAATCTTGTTGCAACTCTATCATTCAGCAACCGATCGTGGTATTTCGCAAAATTTTTTTTCTATCGTGTGTGTCTGAATGTACGCGTCTTCAACTACAATAGTATTCATATTTCTCCACCTGTTCGGGAGCATGAGTTAAGCACTGACATACTTCAAGCTAATATCAGGCCGTGTTTACGATTATCGATTGAAGCTAATCTATAAGTAAACCGATCCAGCTAAAATTTTAACAGGGGATCTTTGGTTGCTGGTCTGGGAAGTAGTATGGCTGAAGAAAACGCTTGTACCAGGAGACTTCAGTGCAAATTATGATTTTAATGGAAAACCTAATCTACTTCTGTTCGATTTACTCGACTATAACCCCTAGCCCGACCTAATTTCAATATAGAAATTGGCGAGCTGAGGAGTTGAATAGTGTCAAATTCAGTGAAATTTATTCGTGGGTTAACAAGCTACTACCATTTAAGTAAAATGCTAGGCCTTCTCCAGCCTGTTAACCCAAGAATAGCTGATTTTGACACCATTCCATTCATCACATCGAATGGAATACAATAATTGCAAAAAATTGTCATAAATTGTGATTTTTAATCGTCTCTCATAACTAAGTCCAGTAGTACTATAATTAACTGTGTTTCATGAAATTTAAAAATTTCTTGGCTAAAGGCGCATAGTCTAAAAACCAAGTTATTTAAGAATGTAATCCGTTAAAAACCAATCCGAGTTAGCTCATACGATCACATTGCATAATCATTTTATGTTACCTACATGATGCAGGATGACATCATTAAAGCTGCCCAACAGTTTCGTAATTTTTACCGAGTAAAATTTGGTTAACGCTAGCAACTCAACGGTCTCAGCGCAGTATCTAGTTTAAATTTTTCTCGAAAGCAGCGGACACATAAACCAGTTTTGAGCTGCTGCAAAGCGAATTAATTGGAATACGAATTATGAACATCTGCAATGTACTGATGCTTTAGCAATGATAATGATTAAATGAGGTGTTTTGTTGACTCAAGCAATGGGATAAGTGTTGATTAACTTTTAACTCACTAATTTGTGTATCGTGCAATGTTTGATAAACTCACACCGGCATCAAGATCGAATGAGGCTGATACGGTGTCACATCGGTATACACAAAGTATTAAGCTCTTTAGGAACTTGCAATAGTTCTGTAAGCAACCTTGCAAAGCAAACGATAAACCGACATTATACGGCAAACTCTGTTAATACAACAGTTCACAATGTGATCTATCCACATTGATGGACAGTGGGCGTTAAGAGGTTAAAGAATTAAGTAATCAATGGAATTTTTTGTATCGCTAGACAGCGTTAACTAATACTTTTATATATATGTATAGCAGTTTATCTCAAGCTTTTATATAGGGCAGCGACCAATCGATTACCAGTCGAGATATTTCTCGTATCCTGTAATACAGAAACAGACCCCGAACATAACTGTCGGATTCAACATGACTTTTGATGAACGTGGACAAACGTGAGAAATAAAGAAATGCGCGCGTACACAAATTTCATTCCTAGATAACAGAACCCATGCTCGCGTTCACAAAAACGCGAACACTAATGGCAGAAATCTAAACGCGAATTTTCGGTCGATTCAGCTCATGATTTTGACAAAAGAATAACCATGATGTACGAACATCAACTGTAGTCACAGGTTCCAGATCTACTTTTTGCTTGAGCTGTAGGCTTCATAATTGATATCCTGAATGGAATGTGATAAATTAGAATTGTGGCATTTCTAAATCATTCGCAGTCGGAAACGGAGCTAACAGACCCTTTTGTATGACCTCTTACAGATATCATCGTTCCAAACAAGGAATATACGCACTTGAGCAACACACAATGAACAATGGGATAAATATGAAATGTGGCATTTCTAAATCGTTCGCAGTCGGAAACAGAACCAACAGACCCTTTTGTATGACCTCTTACAGATATCATCGCTCCAAACAAGGAATATACGCACTTGAGCAACACACAATGAACAATGGGATAAATATGAAATGTGGCATTTCTAAATCGTTCGCAGTCGGAAACAGAACCAACAGACCCTTTTGTATGACCTCTTACAGATATCATCGCTCCAAACCAGGAATATACGCACTTGAGCAACACACAATGAACAATGGGATAAATATGAAATGTGGCATTTCTAAATCGTTCGCAGTCGGAAACAGAACCAACAGACCCTTTTGTATGACCTATTACAGATATCATCGCTCCAAACAAGGAATATACGCACTTGAGCAACACACAATGAACAATGGGATAAATATGAAATGTGGCATTTCTAAATCGTTCGCAGTCGGAAACAGAACCAACAGACCCTTTTGTATGACCTCTTACAGATATCATCGCTCCAAACAAGGAATATACGCACTTGAGCAACACACAATAAAGAAATCGTTATGGCATACCGTCAAGCAACAAGACCAAAGCATTATCAAAACGCAGCGGCGCACCAAGTCCAGATTGGACGTGAGGTGTACGTGTGAAATGCGAGCATTTTTGCAAGTGTCCAGATATTACCCACTTCTTTGATAAATACAGTTGTCTCGCCCAAGCCATATTTACCCAGCTCCCTGAATCCCCGCATCCCCCAGCCCTCTCTTCTGGGCGCCAAATATGGGCGGAACATTTTATTATTTATGGGCAAATTACACAAACTTCAGGGAAAAACTCGGAAGCTTGGGAAAAATTTGACTTGTGCCTGGCCTGTCGCGCATCACCGCGCATCCCCTCCTCTCGCTAGAACCAGTTGTTACTCCTAAATCGACGGACCTTGGACACCTTTTGGACATTAAATAGTTCACGAAAGTTGCACACGCTGGACCCCAGGGGCGCGAGAGGGAAAGGGGCTTCGCCACCGCTAGGATTCGCCGAGAGTTTCTAACGAGCTACCTATGAAAAAATTCGCGACCAAATTAGCTCACTTCCATGCTCATTAAACACACAATTTCGTACCAATTGCCAAACTCGTATGTTCAATAGATTTAGGGCAATTCATCGATTTTTACCTAAAAAGTGGTATTTCTCGTTGCGTAACTTTTGATTCCTTGTATTTTAGCCTGTTGACTATAAAAGTACGGATAAAACACAGTTTGCCAAAGCCCAGCACACAACCGTTCCCGCGCGCATGCTGCACCCTATATAACGCAAATGCCACATAAACAACTGAGTAATTTATAACAATAAGACGATCGAAAAATTATGATTACTACCTAGGCCATTATCACTTACCGTTCGACCGTGGTTCTATTAAATTTTACTGAGAAACCCTTTTGCACTAAGCTACATAGGTGCTCCAATGTTGTAAGACTAAATTGTAATTGACATACATTATATATATATCGCTTTTATAACATAAAGCGATAAAAAGTGCGAGCCTAATGCAACAGATACGTTTTTAGTTCTATTTTGAAAGTTTTCATTGAGGCTTCACTTATTCCTAGCGATATTCGTCATGAAATTTTTTTATTATGTAGGCCCATGAAATGAAACGTTGTTGCTATGACGATGTGCAATATTTAAAATTCGATCGTCATGTAAGCGACCCACTTCCAAATAATTATAGTACCGATATGCAGAAATCGAATGTCGAATATCATAGGCAAATGTTAATAATTCGTTTACGCGTTAATTCATTGGTAAACTGGTAACCAGTGCCAAAGATCTTAACGTTTGAGTCATATGTTACCTCATTTTGTTTCTATTCACAAGGTGAATCGCAGCATCAAGGACGCAACATAACGCAATGGACTGATATTACTTGACGTATTATAACGAATTGTCAATACATGAAAGAACCAACGCACAACCCAAGCAACGTAATAGATCAGAAGTTAAACTTTGTTGGGCCAAGTAACCCTGAGTGGCAGAAAGAAAATGCAGGCCATGCTGTTCTCGATATACTGAGCCTAAGCCTTAGTCTTAGCCTAAAGTAACGTTCTTATATGAAACATACACTAAGCCTAAGCCTAAGTCGGGGGCTGCGCCCCATACCCCCGCTCTTAGCTGTTCTTTTTCTAGCGTTTTAACGTAACGCCACTCAGGGTTACATGGGCATTTGAATTTAACAAATATATCTGTCGAATTAGCTAACTGTAGCATCAGCAAAATATTGTTCGAACAAAAAGAACTTCTGGTATCTTTATAGTGTCATTCGGTTTAATTGCATGTCCAGCAAACAAGACAGTTACGCAGACAAGATTCCGTTACGAAAACGAAATAAGAGTTTTTGCATATCTGATTTTCAAAATTTTACATTAGTATTCAAATATTGTACATAGTTTACTGTTTTCTATTTTAGTTCTATCGTGCACACGCAAATGTCCGCGTTACTGTCCACCTACACCAACACCGCGTCCGTTTCGAACAAGGCCGCCACCACGTACAAGACCCCCGATTAGAACAACATGGGAGCCCGAAACAAACCCACCATTCCGAACACGACCTCCGCCACGTACAAGACCCCCGATTAGAACAACATGGGAGCCCGAAACGAATCCTCCAACAAGGCCGCCGCGGCCGCGAAGAACCACAACGGAACCTGTTACAACAACGCGAGTGAGAACAACGCCACAGCCGGATACAACACCACAAGAAACATCAACTTGGGCACGAACAACAACACGTCCAGTACAAACAACAACGTCAGCAGGTAAGAACAGAGCATCATCCAGGGAACACAACTGTTAACAGTTAGGGACTCGGTCACAGTATAATAAAAAATGTCAAACCTAAAGGCGTGTTCACACGCTCAAACTTTTTGCTCAAATTTTGATCAAAATTTGAGCTCAAATTTTGATCAAATTTTGTTCAAAATTTGAAAGCATCTTTTTTGCATTTTTGGTGAGTTTGAATCTCTGAGCACTATTCAAACTTTTCAAAGATATTCCTATAGCCAATCAACGTCAAGATTCTTTACTTGAAAAAATTTGAGCTGAAATTTTGTTGTCAAATTTTGAAATATCGGAATTTTTTGTCAAAAATTATCGTCAAATTTTGATCAAAATTTGATCAAATTTTGAGCTCAAATTTTGAGCTCAAATTTTGAGCAAAAAGTTTGAGCGTGTGAACACGCCTTAAGGATTTGAGAAAATCAAATGAGTCCTAAAAACGCAAATAATATCAGCCGCTGCAACGAACGTGAACGCCACGGTCCTTTCCTAGCAAATCTGTTATGACAACTTTACGCAATCTCCTGATAGAAGCTTCTATAATCATACAGTAGCGTACTAGGAACTTGCTTAATTCAGATTCTTTATGAGTGCGTCTCAATTCCCTCAAAAATAGTGACAAAATAATTTTATTCTGGGTCTTTAACTTATAATAGGTAACTTAAATACGGCAATAATAATTTTCCGAACCGCCTCGTGCAGCTGAGTTGAATGGTAGCAAAATTATTGCTGTAAAGCTCCAGAATCTTCAGAACTTCAGAATCAGAACTTCAGTTTGATGAAAATGAGCTAAAAGGAAAGACTCAAATTTTATAAGAAAATGTTCTTAGTTCAATTCAAGTTTTTTTAAAGGGCGCAGCAAGTTTTTACCGACGGGTTTGGTGGAAAGCTAGCGATAAACTACTCTTACCTACAAATTCGAAAGAAACACTTTTTGCGCAAAAGGATTTGGGCATTAGTATTTGGGTTATATTTTATACAACTCGCAAGACCATGAAATAATCCAAGGCTTAAGTATAAAAATTTTTCTGCTTAATCGCCTTTGTGGGAACTTATGCCTACAAATGAAATTTATCTATTTATCATTGTTCTGTTATCACTTTCCGACTTATCTTTATTTCTATCTTATTTTTGATTATTAGCGAACAATGCGTTTTGGTTGTTAGACATATGACACATAAGCATTCTTATGCGTCTGTTCAACAAAATTTGTCTCTTGCAAATGGTACTTTTATAAAGACATTTATTATTATTTTTTTTCTGTTTTAGGTCCCGACGATGATCTAGATGTACTTTGCTCATTAGAAGATATAGGTAAGATCCACGCGATTTGTGTTATAGAAGCCAAAACTGCCAGTGGTATAGGGTAATAAGCCCAGCCTAACATTGCCGGGACAGCTGTTTGAATTCGATCTACACAAACAAGATGTTTTCGCTGGAACCGTTGGATTTCTTAAATTTTCCATGGAACATTTTACTTAACATTTGAGCACTACATGAAAGGATATTGGCTAAACGACTTATATTTAACATAGTGTAGTTTAAGCATCATACAAAGCCTGTATGTTGTTAGTGTTCCAATTAAGCAATATTATTGGCACGATGTCTACATCATTCATTGAAATTTTTTAAAGATTTCTTTAGCATCAATATGGTTTACTACCAAAGATATTAAAATTTAACTAAAAAACTATATAGTAAGACAGATGAGTCTGTGGATGCCGTCAATTTTCGAAACCAACAGGTTGAGATGAAAAATAGTCATAGCATATTAATTATATCAAGAGTGCATTAGGGAAGAGTCTGTCACTTTCCTGCACTTACATGTTAGCCCGTGTTTGGTGATCTGGGCGTTTTAGGCCTGCCCCGTTCCTCCAGTTTCTGGGGGTTAGCTCGGACCCCCCAGTTTTTTTGGGGGTAGGTCGTATTCCCTCCCAATTTCTGCGGGGTCGGTTTATAGGCAGCTGCTTATAAACCTACCCCCCAAAAAACTGCGGGGTCCGAGCTAGCCCCCCCCTCCGCCAGAAACTGGGGGGTCAGGTCGAAATCGCCCCGTATCATCAAACACAGGCTAACATGTGAGTGTAGTGAAGTGTCATACTATTCCCTAATGCACTCTTGATCATATTAATTTTATGGCAAAACAGCTATAGTTCCACAACGGATGGTTGAATATGGATGGTTGAGCAAGTATATGCGTGTAAATTCACAAGTTGTCGATGAGGGTTTACACATTATTTAATTGCAAAATATAGTTTTGAATTTTGCAATTGAATTAAATTATGCTAATTGTTGTTGAAGTATTTGTAGCGGTTGAAAACATGGTGCCGAAGTTTTATACAAGCCTTTAAGACATAACGTAGAATACCTATAATCTTCTACGCATCAAATGTTGAGCGAGCGAGTCAAAATTGCCATTATACCCCAAAATAAAACCAAATGTTGATTCAGTCATGTATGCTTTAATCATTGGTCTAGCTGATATTGGGGAAAATTTCACCAATACGATTATATTTGGGTTAATAGCGAACGTTTTGGCTATTTTTGGGATATTCAAAACGAAAAACCCTTTATAATGTTTCAGGGTGTAGTCTATTTAAGCAGTTATGGGATGCATACAGCACAAATACACATGTTTTCCTTGTATTCAGTAACGTCGAAGTACCACAGCTTCATACCATTACCATTCTCTTACACCATTCCATTCCATTGGAATTCGCTTATCTTCACAGCTCCATTACCATTCCAGCCCTCTACAAGTAAATTGAAAAATACCGACATGCGATAGTTTCTGTTGCCAGAACGCCTAAAGAATTTTTAACACTTACGGGGTCTCACAAGGGTAACGACATACTCGAAGAACATTTAAAATAAATGAAATTATTAACTGATTATTAATAGGTCAACATTTGCTTCAACAAGTATTGAACTCCATTTTTTTCTAAATGGTGAAATGAAAATGTCATATGTATCGTGTTTTAATATTCGACTTGTACTTGGAATACTGCTGCTGCGATAAAACAAGTACTACATATCAATTTTATAGCTTTCAATGAGAATCATCTACGTAATGGTCTCCATAATGTGCTATAACGATTCTAAAGGCGTGTTCATATACTCAAACTTTTCGCCCAAATTTTGAACTCAAATTGGTCAAAATTTGATGATGATTTTTAAAAGAAAATTGCAATATTTCAAAATTTGAGATCAAAAATTGAAATTTTTAAGTAATACATCTCGTCCATAGTTAGCTACACAAATATTTTCGTCCATAGTTAGCTACAGAAACTTTACCTTAAATTTTGATCAAAATTTGAGCAGAAAGTTTGAGCGTGTGAAAAGTACGCCTTAAAAGAGTTATAGCTTGGAATATTTTGAGGACACCAAATTGCCGAAATCCCAGTTTTCAAGGCCTGTTGGCTTTATGAGACTTTGGCCAGGAAATGACTGGTGCAGCTTTGCACACAAGGCCATATACCCAATTAGCTTTTATGAAACATCGAACAAGATACTTTGCAAAAATCCAGGGATGACGTATTCACCACACAGACAAAAGCATTTTTGCGCAGGCTGCTACTTGAGGAAACTACTTCATTTCAAAAAATTCATATCTCAGGCTTACAGGATAGCAAATATATATTGCATTAAGTGAGTTTGATTTTGTGCTTCTGCATAATACCTCGGATATGGTCGTAGGATTGCTCTGTATAATAGTAAATATAACAACTTCAGTAGATCGCGCACTGAGCATTGTAGTAAGCACTACTGACTAACACTGATTTATCGTTAAAAGTTAACCTAACTTTACTACTAATGACACTTAACCCGGCGGCTTATTTAGCTTCAGACATTACACAACGCACAATGACATTTGAAAGCCTAGGTTTTGAAAAAGTTGAAAACGCAATGGTCCAAGCGAAGCAAATGCAAAAAATATGGCTATATGATCACAGTATCAAAATTTACAACATATGACAATATACTGAATTATTTATGCTTAGCTAGTAAAACAGATTTTAACCGTTGGGTTGAAAACCCTAGGTCACATCAAACATTAATTCGACAACCGCTGAAAGCCTAGGTTTTGAAAAAGTTGAAAACGCAATGGTCCAAGCGAAGCAAATGCAAAAAATATGGCTATATGATCACAGTATCAAAATTTACAACATATGACAATATACTGAATTATTTATGCTTAGCTAGTAAAACAGATTTTAACCGTTGGGTTGAAAACCCTAGGTCACATCAAACATTAATTCGACAACCGCTGCCGCGTTAATTTGAAGTGTTTTACATAATTAGCCTAATTGCGTGTACAAAATTGGGCAAAGTTAGATCTTAGTGACGGTGTCTAAAAACGCAGAATAGTCTCCTACTAATTTTAACTACTGGAGCGCAATTTTAAATATATTTTAAAGCTATTTAAAATATCAAACATAGTTTATTGTATACACGAATTATCAACTATTTGTTTACTATTTTTGAACTAAACTGTCAGATTAATCCCAACGGTCAGAGAGTCATAGTATTGATAATTCAATAAGTTCGGATTGTATATCATTTGCGATAAGCTCATTATAAATATTAATAATTGATGATCGTTAGTTAATATATATCGGTACATTTGAATTCCACGGCTTATTATTTAAAAAAAACACACCGGTTATACTTATTTTCTGAGCTATTAGCGATAATTGTTGCGTAATTCTTAATGGAACTCTCATTTAGAAAGCAGACAAACTGGCTGTAGTACAGCCGACAATTGGGAAGTCTTGTTGCGTAATTCTTAATGGACCTCTCGTTAAAAAGCAGTCAACTGGCTGGCGCACAGCCGACAACTGGAAAGTCTTGTTGCTTAATTCTTAATGGAACTCTCATTTAGAAATCAGTCAAACTGGCTGGAGTACAGCCGCCAACTGCGAAGTCTTGTTGCGGAAATCTTAATGGAACTCTCGTTAAAAAGCAGTCAACTGGCTGGAGCACAACCGACATTTGGACAGTCTTGTATAATTCTTATTGGATATCTCGTTTAGAAAGCAGTCAAACTGGGTGGAGCACAGCTGACACCTGGATAGTCTTGTTGTGCAATTCTAATTGGATATCTCGTTTTGAAATCAGTCAAACTGGCTGGAGAACAGCCGACAACTGGGAAGTATTGTTGTACAATTCTTAATGGGACTATCATTTCGAAATCAGACAAACTGACTGGAATAGACCGACAACTGGAAAGTCTTGTTGCTTAATTCTTAATGGAACTCTCATTTAGAAATCAGTCAAACTGGCTGGAGTACAGCCGACAACTGCGAAGTCTTGTTGCGGAAATCTTAATGGAACTCTCGTTAAAAAGCAGTCAACTGGCTGAAGCACAGCCGACAATTGGACAGTCTTGTATAATTCTTATTGGATATCTCGTTTAGAAATAAGCCAAACTGGGTGGAGCACAGCCGACGACTGGGAAGTATTGTTGTACAATTCTTAATGGGACTATCATTTAGAAATCAGACAAACTGACTGGAGTACAGCCGACAACTGGAAGTCTTGTTGCGTAATTCTTAATGGAACTCTCATTTACAAATCAGTCAAACTAGCAGGAGTATAGCCGACAACAGGAAAGTCTTGTTGTATAATTCTTAAAGGATATCTCGTTTAGAAAGCAGTCAACCTAACTGGAGCACAGCCAACAACTTTGAAGTCTTGTTGTATAATTCTTATTAGATAACTCGTTTAGAAAGCAGTCAACCTAACTGGAGCACAGCCGACAACTTTGAAGTCTTGTTGTATAATTCTTATTAGACATCTCGTTTAGAAAGCAGTCAAACTGGCTGGAGCACAAGCGACAAATGGAAAGTCTTATTGCATAATTCTTAATGGATATCTCGTTTAGAAAGCAGTCAAACTGGCTGGAGCACAGCCGACAATTTTGAAGTTTGTTGTATAATTCTTATTAGATATCTCGTTTAGAAAGCAGTCAAACTGGCTGGAGCACAGCCGACAACTTTGAAGTCTTGTTGTATAATTCTTATTAGATAACTCGTTTAGAAAGCAGTCAACCTAACTGGAGTACAGCCGACAACTTTGAAGTCTTGTTGTATAATTCTTATTAGACATCTCGTTTAGAAAGCAGTCAAACTGGCTGGAGCACAAGCGACAAATGGAAAGTCTTATTGCATAATTCTTAATGGATATCTCGTTTAGAAAGCAGCCAAACTGGCTGGAGCACAGCCGACAACTTTGAAGTCTTGTTGTATAATTCTTATTAGATATCTCGTTTAGAAAGCAGTCAAACTGGCTGGAGCACAAGCGATAACTGGGAAGTCTACAGTGGAAGAGTTGGAAATCGCGACGGAGGGTTGCCGCCTTACAGTAAGTTTGAACAGCAGATAAACTGACACCGTGCCTTAATGACACGGACCGCCAATTCATTTCGATTTGTCGAGCTCTTTTTTCGGCTGTATTTAAGGTACGTTACTGCAAATGTATAACTACATAAGCCACCGAGGCTGGCTATAATGACATTTAACTTTTTTATTTGAGAAATTCGATAGAGCGTTAGCAATGACCTTCAACTGCTTTAAAGATCTCATTTTTTCATTATATCGTTGGGGATAGAGTTCCAGGAAAGGTACATTCATTGTTTCCGCTAGCGTACATTCCATAACAGCAAAGCGATGGTGATTTTTGCTTAATGTGACGTTTTCTCCAAGTCATACCATACAGCAATTAACAAAGTGGAATCGATGTGTAAAATGAAAAGTATAATACATATTCTACCACGGTAAACAATTACGAAATACATTTTGAGCTAAAAGGGAGAAAAGCATTGTCAAACTATGTATGTATTAACATGAAAATTTAAGATCATTCTGACCAGACTCCATGCTCGAGAAGACAACGACGGCAATATGACAATACTGTAGGATTATATTGATATATATGCCAACGTTATATGGTTACAAAAACAATAGTCAAGTCAAACTTTTGTGCAGCTACAAGACTTAGGCTTACCTATTCATTAGTATATCACGTAAAGCTTAAAGCTATCTCAAATGTTTGTTCTTTGTTTTAAACCTTGTTCACTTGTACAATTATTATGTATATACACAAAATCTAAAACCCAATTTTAGTTTCAAAAATAAGTAATTTCTGAGTAAGTTAATTTTATATTCATTTATATATTAGAAAATGCGAAATGCTATCTTTATATAACTTGGTAGTGAATATGCACAATAAAATTACCTGGTCATCACATATTAGCAACTGGCAACTTCACCAAACCTTCTGAGTTAAACTAGGACGCTATCAATGCTTTTCCCATATTCAAATCTACAAATCTAAGATATTTTATTCCAATCGATTCACATTTATTTCAAACTAAAAATTGTAATAATATGAAATTTGGTGATGATCTTTTGTCGGAATTTTCACTACAAAGACATGTAATATATTTATCAGCTCTGTGATAAGATACCACCGTAGCGATTATGGCAGTTGCGACGAAACCAATCTAATCTGCATCAAAATTAAGGCACGGTAATATAGACTTAAAGCACAATGTCTCTCTGACATTGGGTGGGGGAGCGTGCCTCTTCAGTTTCGGCTGGTGCCCACCTACTAACAACTGAGAAAATGTTTCTTAGTTCGGAGCTGTCAAATTTATTTGTTGAGACAACCACAATAATTCCGTTGACTAAAATTTTGTTGCAAACGTTTTTGTAAATTTGTCACCTGTGGATTTATCATCTTTACCAATTTGAAAAATAGCCACCATCTACTTATTTAGTTTTTCCACAATTTAAAGCTTGTGGATTGCAGCTAGTTAAAATATTATTAAATTCAAACCCTTCGTAGCAGTCAACTATTTTTGTGGCAATGTTTTCCTGCACTTTCGATAGTTTTAGGAAGCAGAAGAGCCAATAAATTTCTCGGAGCCAAAATTACATCTTCTAACCGTCGAAGTGTAATGGAATCGGACGATTTTGGCCAACTCCAAAACCAGTATCAAATGCGATTCCGATACTTTGAAACAATTACCGATGCTCAGCTCAAATTTTGTGAAAGCGACAAGCTAGGCCCCGACAATTGTATATTTTATACATCGTCTGGCCGCGCTAGCCCACTTGAACGCCAATGGTTGGAAGAAACTGTTCCTTTTGATGGTAGCAATGGACGTGTAAGCATGAATAAAGCTGTAAAATGCACTGCAGATTTTTATAGGGGGAATATTTAAAGCCAATTACCATTACTTTTGCAGACTGTTTCAGCGTTAGCAAATGATTGATCTAATAGGGATATATGGTCTATTTTATAACAGAAGGCGGCGGAAGATAAAATTTGTTCTTAAAAAAATTAAGCTACTGGGTCTGAAGTGAGCCTACAAAATTTCTGGGACCGTGCACTGTGTTGGTAGTCATAAATTTTCAAGTTACGGTGAAATTTTTGTATTACAAGCGTGTAGAAAATTACTGGATGCGTCAAGTTTTGCAACACCATAAAATTTTCAAATTTATGGCCTGTACGTAGCACCCAGACAATTTGTTGGCAATTTATATCTTCTCTTTTCGGTTTTGAAGTGGTTTAAATATACGAACGTTGTGCACCTCTGCATTGCTTGCCTATTGCTTGACGAGTAGAAATGCGCTGTTTTAACTTGTAGCACACCCATAGTGTATTGAGAGATTTGTACACACGGTTGTGACGAGTTCAGTGCGTTAACAGGAGTTTCAACGAGTTAAGCAACACAACAATCATTTAACACGCGCCTGGCTGCGCTAAGTATAACTTGTAATCCAAATAATTTTGCTAAACTCCCGGTAACACATTTGCATGCACGGCTTTAACTATATAAGCTGCGTTACAAACACATTTGTGATGTTTTAATAATTTAAGATTTTTTAGATATATATAGTCTTATCAATACTATTAATGCTAAATTAATACGATAATAGAATTTCGTACGAAATCATTAAATGTGGTGCTTTTGTGGCATTACTGAAGTTGTTCCCATTGTGCTTAAAATTATAAATTTTTTTATATTTTAATTTCTAATGTGACGGTTTTGGGCCAAGTTAGACAAGCTGTACTGCCAAATCTGCAGTTTTTCGTAATGAGTGCTCTTGTAATTGATATATATTTTGACGATATTGCCTCCGGTTGTCCGGTTAAATGCCCGTAACCAGAGAAATTTTGCTTTGGTGGACTGAAGGTATTTCAAGTGGGGTGGTCAAATTCGGCTATACATGAGAACCGTAAAATAAATGTGAAGCTTCTAGCAATTGAACTGTTTGAACCAGCTTTCCCACTCCCACGTAACTAGGGCTCTGTAAAAGTGAATCCATTTGACACTTTTTGGACAATCCGATTGTTTGTCAAAGTTGGTTTATGAAACTCTTTCCAGATATCTTCGAGCAATAAGAGATTTTCAATTACAGTGTTGCTTTGTTTTAACGACTTGCATTTAGATTATTAGCTAGCTAACTAGCTGTCTTGTGTTGTACAATAACTAAAAGATTCAAACTCGCTCATGTAGTGGCCATATTACCCACACCAATGCAGTCATTATTGCGCACTAAACGTAAACACAGAATGACCGTAGTGTGCGTGACCATATCTATATTGCAGCTGTAATGGTAGCGACTACATATCTATAGGCTGTAAAGCAGCTGCAGAAACAAATGTTTGTATGGTTTAGTGGCTGCTCGTTGAGCCGCATGTTTAAGGTGACCACTAACTGCAAAACATCGAATTGTTAAATGATTCATATTATATAAAGCTGTTTTACAACAACTGTGTCACAAGTTAGTTGCAGCATGATAATTGTAGACATTGTAAATCATTTGCAATGTCTACAATTATCATGCGGCAACTAATTTGTGACAAAGTTGCTGTATCGAAGCTTTATATAATATGAACCATTTAACAATTCCGTAAATGTTTGGTTACCATCAAAGTTATCCAATGCAAATATATTTTTTCAGCTTTACTTTATATGCGAGAATTTCGATCGTCGCATTGGTTACTGTGGTGTTGCCGATATTGAGATTCTTGATTCAACGGGTCAACGAGTGTGTGACTCGAGAAGCTATGGAAAGTGATGAATATGATGAATATATACAAACAAAATAAGGAAATCAAGCCGTGTAAAGACGTGAACAAATATTATAAAAAAGAGCTAGTGTATTTATTAATAAAATAACATGTATATTTATACATGTGAAGAATTAAAATTCCAAAAAAAAATGGCAAAAAACATGAAATGCGGCAATGATTTCCGCTGATATAAAATGGTCTGTAGCATACATTGGCTTACAGGTATCAGTTATTTCGTGCAAACTAATTGTTTTTGCGACGTTCGATGTTAATAATGTAGTTTTTGTCTGCAAGGATAGTAAAATGCAATTAACACTGGCAGCTACAATGATGGAAAGTTTATCATACTTGGACGAGATCCGAAGTTCCATGGACGATAGCAGGTGCAATAGAAGGGGTTTTAACCCCTCCCCCCATTGGCGGAAAAAATATTTTAAATTTTTTGGAATTGAAATTTTCAAATTTTTTGGCACTCATTTTACCAATTTTCCCTGCATTTTGCCAATTAAGCTGAAGAAAATTAATTGATATACACTCTACTGATGCTGAGAAAACTTGGTATGTTTTAAAAAGAGTAATACTGAATTGTATTGATAATTTTGTACATTATTTTACTCGAAAATCGAAAAAAACATTTGACTATTTGGTCTATTGCAACTCATAAGGCTTATAAAAAATGGCTTCGCCTCCATAAAATATGGAAATAAGACTATTTAAATATGCACAAAAAGACATTTTGAAAAAATTCAGCGGTTTTGCTTCGTCATTGTAAGAGACTTGAGTATCTGAATATTGAAACTAGGATAATTAACTCTGGTAGTGATGATAGAGTATGGAGTTTTATTCGTAAAAAAATTACAAATCCTAGCAATATCCCTCCTCTAATAAATGGCTCTAGTTGTGTTCTTAATAACATGCATAAAGCATACTTCTTTAATGAATATTTTCATTCTATGTTTACTAATGATATCGGATTGCTTATTTCAGATCTGGGCATCAGTGATAAGATTATGCCGGGTATTCATTTTGATGCGAAATTACTTTTACAAATGATTACTCAACTCAAGCCAACCGGTTGTTGTGGTATTGATAATATTCCTCCGTCGTTTATCAGAAACTGCGCTAATGAGCTAATTATTCCTTTTTTAAAACTTTTTAATGTTATTTATACGGCAGGTGCTATTCCCAATGAATGGAAAATTGCAAAAATCGTTCCAATTTTTAAAAAGGGCGATAAATCCCTCGTATAAAATTATCGCCCAATCAGTATTCTGCCTGTAATTTCTAAAATAATTTGAGTTGGCTATAAATATTCATCTTATAAAATATATTGAAGCTGAAAATCTTATTAGTACTACACAGTATTGTTTTATCAAAGGTAAATCTACAATCACTCAACTTCTTGATACTATTAATATCTGGACAAGAACTTTAGACGAAAAAATAACGTTATTTGAATTTATGTGGAGCTTGCCCGTGCATTCGATGCAGTGTCGCACCCAGAATTATTGCAGAAACTCTACGCCTATGGTATTAAGGGTAAAAAATTTTGCTATACTTTCTGATTTTCTTACTTCTCGTTATCAAATGGTCTATGTTGATAATGTTTATTCATCAATTTTACCTGTGTTATCAGGTGTTCCTCAGGGGAGCTCCTTGGGTCCTACATTATTTACTATTTTTATTGATGGTATCGATAAGCACATGGAATATTTAAAATCGGGGTTATTTGCTGATGATTTCAAACTATTTTGTCTTTCATGTCAGGTTATAATTTGCTTAACGTTCAGCGTGATAATATTATTGATTGGCTGCTTATGATGCAGTTATCGATTGCAGTTCAAAAATGCTTTGTTCTACATATGGGCTATCTAAATACAAATTTGATTATTGTTTATTAGATACTTCCGGTGCTAAATATACTAACATTACGGATCTTGAAGTTATAGCTAACGATAAATTAAAGTTGTCTGAAAATATTGAATCAACATGCAGTTATAGTTAACGATAAATTAAAGTTCTCTGATCATATTGAACCAATATGCAAAATTGCATTTAAAAAATTAATCTAATCTTTTTATGTTTTAATACTCGAAATTACAATTTCCTTCTAAAACTCTATAAATCCCTTCGTTATACCTAGCATTGCATATGCTTCAGAGTTATGGAGTCCTTTTTTCGAAAAGATATAATTTTACTGGAAAATGTTCAAATAAATTTTACTCTTCAAATGCCAGGATTAAGTTATTTAGGTAATCAACAACGTTTGATACATCTAAGGCTTGAAAGCTTAATTTGTAGAAGAATTGTTAAGAATCTGGTTATTGTTTATAAAATTATAAATGGTCTGGTCAGGCTTATAAATGTTCAAAGAAATTTTACTCGTCGAATGCCAGGATTAAGTTATTTAGGTAATCAACAACGTATGATACATCTAAGGCTTGAAAGCTTAATTTGTAGAAGAGTTATTTAAGATGTGGTTATGGTTTATAAAATTATAAATGGTCTGGTCAAGCTAAGTTTTGATGATTTCTTTTTTAGATCACAACTATCCCAGACTAGAGGTCATAACATTAAACTTGAGATCAACAGATCTCGTTTGAATAATAGAAAAAATTTCTTTGCCAACAAAATTGTTCCTTGGTGAAATTCACTCGCTTCGGAGATTTTTGATCCAACTAATGTCTTGATTTGTAAAAGACGTCTCACAAAACTATCTACAAACGTTGGACAGTCAATGTTGGCTATTAGAAGCCAGTAATAGCCAAAGTCTTACCTTGCCTACATTACTAATTTCTTAGTTTTTCAATTATCCTCTTTTATTATTGCTAATTTTTATTACTGTTGTGTCTGGCTACAATAAAATAGTAATAATAAATAATAATGTTACCCAAAATTTTCCAATTTCATCTCAGTCTTTGCTCATTTTTGACCGATTTGGCGTATTTTTGGCAAAATTTTCCGGATACTTTCTTCATGGAGGGTGTTAATCAGGCAACCTCTGAAAGGGGACCGGCGAGACCCCGTGAGAGGGAGGCGGGTCCCATCCTCATGGGATAATCCACCTATGAGCATGTATGAACATTTATCTTGCAGTGGAAAGCGAAAATATGCTTATAATATATTGTATATACACAACATTCTGCCATAAAGTTAATTTGGCACAGAGAATATAACTATTATTATATTTTATACACATATGTGGGCAACGTCTGGGGTCCTATCCCAGGGCAGTATCCGCCGGTCGGCGTGGCGTCGTCACGGGTTATAAATTTTCGAGGGGTTTGGGAACTAAAATTTTTTAATTTTTGCCAATTTTCGCCCCGTTTTTTCCAATTTTATCCTAGTTTTTGATAATTTTGCCCCAATTTCTGCATATTTTAGCACAAATATTGCGAGTTCCTTCGGCGCGCGAGGGGCAAGGGAGAGAGCTCCGAGCCTCAGTTGAATAATGCCATCTATCCCCTATGAATATGTACGATATTATAACTGTGAGATTGAATCAGTCGTAGCAAGCGTGACAAGCATAAAAATAACTGATTTCTGGTAGTTGGAATAATGGAAATGTTTTGATTCTGCAGAACAATGTCGCTTACTTAAGATGTCCTACACTGAACCACTCAATACTGGTAGATCATTCAAACACGTTTTTCAGTCCCGTTCGCAAGTTGTTTTGTTTTGCTTTATAACAGTCAGTCTGTCATGACATATATTTTAATACATAAACAGTTGAACCACTCAATACTGGTAGATCATTCAAGCACGTTTTTCAGTCCCGTTCGCAAGTTGTTTTCTTTTGCTTTATAACAGGCAGTCTGTAATGACATAAATTTTAATACATAAACAGTTGAACCACTCAATACTGGTAGATCATTCAAGCACGTTTTTCAGTCCCGTTCGCAAGTTGTTTTGTTTTGCTTTATAACAGGCAGTCTGTAATGACATAAATTTTAATACATAAACAGTTGAACCACTCAATACTGGTAGATCATTCAAGCACGTTTTTCAGTC